>CAKNWT010030284.1:0-12184 GCA_932066315.1 Andricus coriarius | reverse complement strand
AAAAAAATTTCAAATATCGTGTGTAGAACAGGGTTAAATCGCCATTTGTTTATTAAAAAATGATATAAATTAGCAACAATAACAAATAGCACGTTTTTAAGAATTTTATTGTTAAATGCATTTATTTTTCACCATTCCCTGAAATTTTCATCAATTTTCCGTGAATAGTTTACGAAATAATAATTTGTTAATCAAACGATGCAGAAATCTTTAATCAGACATTGTAAATAAACAAATGCATTTTTCTCAAACAAATGTATAACATGCTCTTATACTAATGAGTAGATTATTTTCCAATACTTAGTTTTAATTTTTCTTCCAACATCAAAAATCGTAGGCTCACTTGGGAAATTTCTACTCAGTTCTTAACTATTACACTAGAGAAGTTAATATTTTTATTTGACTTTTATTTAGGAAGACATCAGCCAACGTCAGATCATCAGTGAAAGCGATATAAAGTATAGTAAATACATATATAGAGCTGGGTAAAGTGTGTACAAAACCCATGATTCGATTAACAATATTGAAATCCTCGGCGGAAAGTGGAAATATTCATTACAGTTAGTGTCGAATTTAATATCAAAATACACTAATCTATAACCCACTCTCTATAGGTCATCAGATCCAGATACCAAAATATTACACGCGCAGTACAATTTAAGTAAAACAAATTCTTCTAAACATTTCATTACTATCAATTATTGACAAAGATATTCTTCCTCTTTCCATATGCCATGTCACATTTTTTAGTCAGATTGCGCGATCTACGAAACTATTCGAAGCTATTCATACAAAAATGTTGATATACGTAGCCGCGCTCTTTCATTGTTTCGCTTCTAGAATTAAGGCGTAACAATTAAAAGAGAGTCTCTTTTTGTTTTCTTTTGCATACCAACATTTGTACGGTATTTCTATTTTGTTTTATATAAATATCATGTTTCTTATACGAGATGTTATCTTGAAAAAACGAAAAATGAACATTTTTAATTCTTTATCATAAACCAGAAGGTATGATCGTTTTCTTTACGAAAACGAAACGTATTGCCAGAAGTTTTCATTTTCATCACCTTTCAATAACATTGTTATTGATGGTACAAACTGTTTAGAAAACTTTTACTTTGTTAATAATATATTTGTTTTAATAACGAAACGACATCACACAAAATTTTATTTTTGTTTAATATCTAATCAAACTTAGCGAAAAAGTTTCCTAAATACCCCTAGAACATTTTTGAACTTTCACGATATGATGTAAAGATATTTTTTGTGTATTTACGTTTATCTCTAATTACTCGAACTATTTTTCTTTATTCAGATCCTTGAAAGTTTTTAAAGAAAAGGTTATAATTTCGCATTTAAAATAAACCAAGGTACATAAAAATGTTCTTTATTTTTAGTGATTTTAATAATTGGAAACATAATATAATTTACTTTTAACTAAAGAACAGACCAAATTCTTACTTACAATAATAAAAAGACTACGTGAGATGGTTACTGTCTTTTTGTTTTGACGTCTAAAAGAAATCAACGAATGCTGACAATCAAAACATATACACCAGCGACTTCCGGACCACTGAAAGGTTTGATTAAAAACAGTTCTGGATAAAAATTAGTGTGACTTTTCGGGGCTAGTCTGTTCTCACGATCAGAGCTTACTTATTCCATTTGAGACATTGAGTAGCAAATTAATCGGTGCATATAAGGCCAACTAAAGAAAAACGAGCATAAGGGCTCGTGTTTATGTTAAAACTTCGTAAAAATTGCTTCTTTGTTTTGAAGAGGAAGTAATGTTAAAAGACTATTGTATACATTGTTAAGAAAAATAACATTTCGGGCTGGAAAAATTATTTCATAATGTATTTATGTTAACATTTAAAACACGTAGATCTATTTAGAATTTAAAAAATTTCATTATCAAAGAATTTTACCAAATCTATTTCTACATTTGATATAGGACATCAATTCGTAGCACTTTTTAGAATTAAATTATGAAATATTATTCGTTCATAATCTATACAATTTTACTGACTAATTGAAATCGATTTTACTGTTCAAAGTTCAAGTGTACATACAATATTGCCTAGGTGACTGAAACTTGAGACTGAAATTCAACTGGTTTTATTTTTACTTGCATGTTAGAAATCATAAGCCCAGCAGTCAATAGCTACATAATTTCATATGTTTGAATAAAATATATATTTAGCAGTATATGTACTTGAACCAATTAAATTATGCGGTTCCAACAATAGTATCGCGCAGTGCAACCCACAATAGGGCTCTTTCGGATGGAGTCATGGTTCAGTTAGGAGTGGCAATAGGACCGAACCGAGGACCTACTCAGGAGGGACATCCTTACCTATTGGCAAAAAAGCTCACCGGCGTGAAGGGGATTCATGCAGAGGTTGCATGAGCGTTGGGTCAATAAGCACCCGGAATATGCTCATAAAACGCCTCAGTATTAAAGAGATCAGGTATCCTTTTTGCGCAAAAACTGATGTAAAGCTGTTTATCGGCAAGAAGATACCTCCCTCGAGATAAAGGGGGTAGAGGCTTGCTAAGCTTGGAGTGTCTTCTACGAAGAATGGTTCTGGCTACAGCCTGCTCAGTTCTAAATAGTGCAGATTCTCTTATGCGACTCTTACATCAACCTGAACTCGTCAATGCTGCGGCGTTTCTATACTTTGCAGCAGATAGGGCCGCAGAGGAGCTTGGCCTCCAATTTGATTCCTGTGATATTAAACATGGCCTCACATCACTAACACCTTCGGTATTCAAAAGTCGTGTACAGTATACAGAACACACGCTTCTACTAATAGAACATGCTGACAAGCCCCTTCATGGTAAATTCTACGACATAATACGTAGATAAGAGCTCTCGATGGGTCTGTCCAACATGTTTCTCAAGTCTGTTGGATTCAGTTCGAAAACTGAGCGATTTATTTTTGCCTGTCAAGACGGGGTTATGTAAACCTTAGTTTACCGCGAGCGCATAATGAATGTACCTGTAGGCGATACCAACTGCCGAGCGTGAAAGCAAGAGCCAGAAACGCTTGAACATGTTCTCAGTAGATGCTCATAGTATGCACGCTACGGGTAGACAGAGAGACACAATGCGGCTCTAAAAGTGTTGTATTATCATCTTAGGCACTTCTATGGTGTTGACCTATTGCCCGTCTTGCCATACGCATAGGGGGAACTAGATTCTGTTGTAGAGAATTATGAGTGTAAGATCTAGTGCAATTTCTCATTGTCCACCACTCAACGTATCAGTGCTACGAAGCCTGATATTTTCCTCGAAGATCTGAAGACCAAGATCATTTACGTGATTGAACTCTCGGCACCTGCCGATGGTAATATCACAACAAAGGAGGGAAAAAAAAACGTCGAATTATCAAGCACTTCTTTTCGCGCTGAGCAGGCTGTACCAAGGCTACAAAGTCCATATTGTGGTCCTCATAAGCGGATGTATTGGAGGTATGAAAGCTTCACTTCTTAGACAACTCAACAAGATTCCGGTTTCTCAGCGTCAGGCTCATTCCATAATGTACTTGTAGGCAATACCAACTGCCGAGCGTGGAAGCAAGAGCCAGAAACCCTTGGACATGTTCTCAGTGGATGCTCATAGTATGCACGTTACGGGTACATAGAGAGACACAATGTGGCTCTAAAAGTGTTATATTACCATCTTAAGCACTTCTATGGTGTTGATCTATTGCCGGTCTTGCCATACACCAAGGGGGAACTCGTGTCCGTTGTGGACAATGATCAGTGTAGGATCTACTGGTATGTCTCATTTTCCACCACTTAACTTATCAGTGCTGCGAAGTCTGATATTGTTCTCCAAGATTTGAAGACCAAAATCATTTACGTAATTGAATTGTCGGCACCAGCCGATTGTAATATCACGGTAAAAGAGGGAGAAACCCGGGTGAAATATCCAACACTTCTTTTCGAGCTGAGCATGGTGTACCAAGGCTACACAGTCTATCTTCTATTTCTCATAATTGGCTGTCTTAGAGATATGAAAGCTTCATTTCTTAAACAACTGAAAAAGATTTCGGCTTGCCAGCGCCTTTAGGCAAAGACGAGCTTCATATGCTTCCCTTTACCCTGATTTATTTGAAATATTTATAAAATTTGCATATATGTGTATTTATTTCAATTACATTCCCCGCGACCCCGTTAGGCCATTTAAAAGTTAACATGTTAACAAAACATACAACTGCCGTATAAGAAAAAAGAAAATTAAATCTATATGTATACAGCTCAATAGCGGCGGTGATTGCATGTGTAAAACTCAAGTTTTAAGAAAGCCAAAATAAAAATATTTGTATGGTTCGAAAAGTTAAACAAGTTAATCAAAGTTGGGCTGTCGTGTAGTATAAGTTTATCGCTTCCAAAAAAGATAAACAATAATGTGTAAATGAAAAGTATTATAACGCATTTCTAGCCTGAGTTACATATGTAGCAATTTTGTTTATGTTTGTACACATAAAATAAATAGTTGCCCTCTGACCTATAGCACTTTTAGTTGGAGGTGTTTAGAAAGGAGCATAATGTCGAGTAACAGATCGAGGCAACTTAAAAAATATCTGTTGTGAAATATTCGGTACATCTACTTCGGAGCGTAAAATTTTGAACATATATAAAAATGCGGCAGGGATACGACGCTTAGCAAGCGATAGGAAATCTAAACTCGCACACATAGCTAGGAGGTCTGAGCCTCGAGGGGGATAGGTTCTGTCTCGTTTTGAAAGTAATATATTTAATGAACCTTTTTTGAGCACTTTCAACTTGAGTTACGTATTTTGCATGTATCGTGTTTCAGATTATAGAGCAATATTCGAGTCTGGATCTTACCATAGCATTGTAAAGCATAGTAATAGCGAAAATGTCACTAAAATGTTTGGTAGACCGAATTATAAAACCAAGCGCCCTCGAGACAGAGGATACCATTGCTTGAATCTGATCTGTAAAAAGAAGTTTAGGGTCGTATAACAGACCAAGATCACGGATGGAGAAAAACCCTTCACAGCGGCTCAATGTCAATCTTGTAATCATGAAAAACCGGGCTGCCTGGCCTTGAAAAAGTCATGAAGCAGCATTTTTTAATATTTAAAGGCAATTTATTGTCATTATAACACTGGAAGTGGACATCAAGATCGGACTGCAGTAAATCGTAGTCTCGTTGACTCGCTATAGCTCTTAAGAGTTTCACATCATCTGCATATTCAAGACTATTAGATTTTATAATCGATTCAATGTCATTCACATAAATATTAAAAATTGGCGAACCAAGAACCGAGACTTGAGGAACCCCTGACGTGGCGTAAAAAGTTTTTGATGAGAAACCTTGGTGCATTGCACGGTTAGACCTATTTGATAAACAATTAATCAGTAACTGCGTTACATTACTAGGGATATCAAGATTATCCATTTTTGATTTAAGAATTGTGTGATCGATTCTGTCGAAGCCTTTTGAAAAGTCGGTATAAATTACATCAAGCTGGTAACCTTTTTGTAGAGCGTCTCTAAGATGTTGTGTGAAACATATAAGGTTGGTGACCGTAAACCTCTTTTGAACGCACCCATGTTGTTCCTCTGTAAGAATGGGTTTAATTTGCAGCATGAAGTAAAGGGGCTGTTGAAAACTCGAAAACTTTTGCAAAATTAGAAATTATGGCCACGGGACGGTAATTAGCTATCTTAAACTTGTCACCAGCTTTAAAGACAGGAACGATCTTCGCTGTCTTCAAGGCGACTGGAAACAACCCTGTTTTGAGGGTGATATTAAAAATCATAGTCAGCGGTTCGGATAATACAGAGGCGCAATCTTTAACAAAAAGCTAGGGATTTGATAAACACCTGCCGTTTCTTAAGCTTTGAGAGTCTTGTCTGCAGTTGCTATATCATTGTTTGTTAAAAAAAAGATTTTCTAACATAAAAATCAAAGGGAACGTACGTGGTTTCCTTAAGTGCATCGGATACTTGAAACGCACTAGAAAATGCATCAGCAAACGCATTCGCAATCGAGGAGGTGATCTCTTTTTATTGTTTTGCTAATGTTATCCGAGACAAGTTTTATCTCATCTATGTAATAAGTTGGGCCCCCATGCTTACTCCTTCTCAAGAGGTTATATTTGATAGATATATCATTTATGAGAGATTGGGAGAACCAAGGTGGGTATTTTTTATGTCGTAAGATTTTAAACATAAAGATGGGAACACATTCACTGAAGAGCTGGAATAAAACATCAGCATATGCGGAGTAGGCCTCCTCCACATCATCAGTAAGCTTTAAAAAAGACCAGTCAATGTTAGCGAGACCTACATACAATGCGGAGAAGTTAGCTTTCTTAAAATTAAGCCTAGGGTGATGCGGTTCAGGGACGGCGCTAGCAAACCTTAAACAATACCTAGGTTTAAGGGTAGTATCGAGTGATAAAGCGGGATGGTAAGCATCTTCCGGGACTAATGTATAAGAGCCTTAGATAAATGAATTTGAAAATTCGTGAAAGCAAGGTCCAAACATTGATTATTTTGATTTCAGACTGCATTTATTTGCACCAGATCGAAAGACTTTATAGTATTGAGAAAAAGACCACATTTTTTATCATTCAAGTTGCAAGGCTTGAAATCTATGAATTTAGGAGCCTTAAAATCCCCAATAATCGCTATGTTAAGGCATTGAAGGTCATGGAGGTCTTATAGGTTGTCAAGAAAGGTTGAGAACTGCAAAGATGTAACATCGGGTGGACAATAGATTGCGAGTAAAATTAGCGGGACAGATTTTTTTATTACTTTGAGGCCTACGATGTGAATATTATCATCAAGTTCACGAATGGGTGCAGGCTTAATATTAGTAGCGTCCTGTTCACAAAATAGTATTTTTTTTAATATACGTATACAGTCAATGTATACTTGTAAAGTAATAATAAAAAACAAGAAATTTTCTAACAACAAATAAAAATATTACGTCACACATGATTACTATTGTAAGAACATGTGGCTTTGAGTAATTTTTGATCATATTGAGCATGATTTGATGAAACTTTATATCTATTCCACGTCGACATATAATCAAAATGGACTGATTCCATAGCTTGCTCACTATGAAAATCAGGACCTTTTTTGTATTTCTGAATGGATTTTTCATATTCTGCATGTAGTGCACTTCCAAAACAATCTTGAACAACATTCTTGAAACTAGTCAATGCAACAACGTATTTTAGACTTTCTAGATTACTTTTCGTTCGGAGAACATCAATTTTACTCAGTAAAATTTTGCAAGCATTTCCATTGAAACCTGTACCACCGTGAGTTAATTCATGTTTAACATTGCTCTCTTCAATCCAATCGTTCCTTACTTGCACACATTCTACTGACATTTTATCAATCAGTGTGTTGACAACACTGAGCATCAAATGCAAATCGGGGGTGGAATAATATCCCAAATTTTAGTATTTTCATTACCAGAAAATATTGGTGGGTATATGCAGCTTTTGAAATCGTTGGCGTCTTTTTTGTTATTATAACTTTTTCGGACCATGCTTGATAATTACTTAAACAGTTACGAGTAAGCGCAACTTTTCAAGTGTATTGTGTATGTTTTGATTTTTCACCTATTGGTATATATGTTCGGTCTGTAAACCAACTCGTTGGCACGATGGATCAACCTTGAAGAAATTCTTAAATACATCAGTTAAAGTATTGTAAGGTAGCGTGTTCTGAGTTTTATAGCGATAAAATATTTGTATATCCATTATAAAATTACTTCAATCTTATTAATGTCGTGATAATGTTTTTAAAAATAAAAAAGCATTTAAAAAATGTATTTTCCTGTAAAATTAAAGTGATATAATTTGTAAGAAAAATTTTTTTTTCAAAGTGGCCTTAAAAAAACGGCACTATCCTCTTTGGCTAATTAGGTCATCCCTAAAAACATCTAAAAGATTGCCATAAAAAACAGTATGGTCCGGGATGGTAGGTTTCAACCAAGACTCAGTGACAATGATGAGGTGGTAGTGATTAATGTCGGGGAAATTATGAACTAAACTAAACTTAGTATTAAGGCAACGAGTGTTCTGGTAAAAAACAGATATATGTATACGTATATGTTTGTAAATATTATAATTAGATAAGGTTTTTCTCAGGGGGTGATTTCAATGATTTCCCCAACACGATAAACAATAATGTTTAAATATTTTTAATCGAAATGCTAATTTCAACCATTTTTGAATAAAAGACAATTTTATACCTTATATGAATGGGTTCCACTTATTTGTTCCCCGTACCATATTAAAATAAGACATACCTGTTTAATTTTGAAGATTGCTTTTAAACATATTTTAACTCGTATCTTATTTCTCAAATGTTTATTCTTCACTTTTTTAAATTCTGAATTGAAACAATTAAAGTAAAATCATGTGACTTTATTATTTTTTCAGTATTAGCTTAGAACTGCGAAGCCATAACTCCAAATTTAGAATATTTCGTCACACAGACCTTAAAAAATGCATCAATCCTTGTATCAAAATAGATTTCCTAGAAATTCCCTCTCCGCCCCTTCTTATCTTATATGACTAGACTTCAAACAAAAACATGCTTCTAACGAGATAAGACCCAGAGAGGCGAGGAGTGGGGAGATAGGCGCCAGACGTCTGGGAAAACATCTAGGAGTGGGGGTAGGCTTCCTGGCGGCCCATACTTGCCCCTTACTACTACTGCTTTCATAAATAAGCAATCAATCAATTAAGTCACAACAGTAGCAACAAAATGACTTGTACATGTCCCAATTCTCTTAAAACTAATTCACGACTTGATAATTTGAAAAGACATAAGAAATACTCTTGCAAAGCAAAGAATCTTATGTATGATGAGAAATCCATTGATCAAAATTCAAAGATACCTGAGGCTGTAGGGACAATTATGCAAGACAGCATTAAGCGTGCTGATGAGGCTGGTAAAGCAATTCGACAGAAGCATACCATTCTTAAACGTAATAGGGATCAAGCTATTCAAAAAGCATGTGAACTGCGATATTTGCCATTGAAGAAAGTGGAACACCAATTTGGTGAAAAGGCCAGTTCTCCATCCGTGACAGTCAGCAGTAAAAATGATGCTAATGATGATGAAGGAGAAGAAAAGCAGGGCGATGATGATGATGCAAAAGAAAGAGCAAAAATGTCAAAATACTGGGAGGATCTAAACATATTGGTAGATGGATTGTGGTTACTTTTACAATCAAAAGCAGTTGTAAATGGAAACAATGCACACACGATAATTTCAATCATTAATGAAATAAGAGATTCTGACATTATTGAATAATATGTTCGATAGCTGATGTTAATACTTTAACCGTTAGGTAAATGTTTTTCCAACTGTTGAATGAACATTTCTTATATTTGATTACGCATGTCGTGTAATTAATTTAAAACACTACAAAAATTGAACCAAAATATTTATATTTCTTCACTCCACCCACCTGGAATCATATTAGTTATTTTAAATAAGGAGGAGGCTCGGCACATGATTTAATATTCTAATAGTGGATTAAAGGGTTATAATATTACAATATCTCCTCCATCCCTAGCGGACCGAATGAACGGAACGGATACGCTGCAGCGTATCCTTAAAGTATCCACATCGTATCCTCTCCGCATCATGGAAGAAAAACTCATTAAAAAAGGAAGATGAACATTTAACTTGTTGAAATGCGGATTCTACGTGAAATTTTGCGTTTGAAGGTCACGGAGTAATTGCAATAGTTTTTTTTGCAACGATAAAAACTTTTAAAAAATATAATACTTATCGACAACGTGGGCTGAAGGCGACTTCAAGTGCATCCATAATCGTTTAAGCAGTACTGCCTAAACGATTATGGATGCTTGATTATGGAAGCTTGAAGTCGCCTTCAACCCGCGTTGTCGATAGGTATTATATTTTTTTTAAGTTTTCATCGCTGCAAGAAAAAGTATTTCAATTACTGCGTGACCTTCTAACGTAAAATTTCACTTAGAATCCGAATTTTAACAATTTAAATGTTCATCTTCCTTTTTTAATGAGTTTTTCTTGCATGATACGGAGAGGATACGATGTGGATAGTATACGGATACGCTGTATCGTATCCGTTCCGTTCATTCGGTCCGCCAGGGATAACGTCCTCCTCATCCTCCTTCTTATTGAACTTGATTAACTTGAATACTTGTAGCTCGAACAAACAGCAGACTTTAAGATCTTCAGTAATATATGTACAGAGAATTCATTTAGAAAGTTCTTCTGGCTGATGATGGCATTTTCGAAATTTTCAATGTTACTCACATTTCAAATCCCAACCCTGGCGGACCGGCCGAACGCAAGCATTACGCTACAGGGCAATTCTAAAGTAATGCTAAAGTAATACTAAAGTAATATGACATTATAATTAATAAAAGAAACAAAATAAATATGTAAACTGTTGCAATTTTAATAATACGTTAAATGGCCATGCCGCCATTGCACAAAGTTTCTTTTCAGCATTAAAAAATGAAAAAATAATGTGACTGTCATTACAGTCTGTTAAAGGCGGCTTCAAGCGAGATGCCAACATGCAGGGGCCCGACTTCAATGACAGCCACGTGTGACCCGTTTCCGGTGGATTTACTACGCGGTAAAAATATTTTCAGAATTATTTTTGTAATACGCACAGAAGCGTAAACTGAATATTTAACAGAAACAAGGAAGAAAGCTTGCTTTTACACGTTAAAATAAATGTGTGTCCTGCTTACGTACTTAAAACGTTTGCGGTCCGTTGATCATCTCGTTTAAGAGGAGAGCTTTCTCTTGAATAATCGGTCCAGATACTCTATCGCTCGCTTGGCTAAACCATTCAAAGACAGCAGAATAAAAAAATACATGACTATTTTCACCAAAACACCGCACGTCAACACTTCAAGTGGAAAATATGCACTTTTGCCTATAGAGTGTATAATGATGACGCAATTTCAAAACCGGATATACGAAGAAGTTATTTAGCAGAAATTCCTTACTTTTATAAATGTTAGATTAACTGCCCACGAAAAAGACAGTTTTTACCATTCTCACATCAATACTTGACACTTTGACATTATAAAAAACGACAGTGGGCCCTCGATTGTTTTGTTTGTCGAATCGTAGAGCCTATTGGTAGCTACGACAGCGCCACCAATGCAGAAGAAATTTGAATATCAATTATATATTGACAAGAAATCTTATATTAAATAATTAATCGTAAACCGTAGTACAAACTATTTTTGATAAAAATGAGTTGATATTCACTGCTATTTTTCATGAAAATTGCTCCAATAACTTCGCGATACCACTTCGCGATATACAGGGTGTTTTTTTTAACTTGAGACAACGAAATATCTCAAAAAATACGCATCCTACGGAAAAAATGTCTGGAATAAAAACTTTTTATTTTCGAGGGGGAAAAAAGATTTGTTAAAATTTACCCCACCCCCACCCCCACAGGAGGCAGGGGTGGGGGTAACTTTGTAATTTCAAATGGCAACCCCAATTTTTTATCACAGATTCAGATTCTCCTTTACGAAATACGTAAGTTTTATTCGGAATTATATTATTATTTTAGCTCTACCCAGGAATAACGACGCGGACGTAGTAGTTGTCTATTCCCTTCGGGGTGCTTAATTTCGGTGAGTCCCCTTGCCTCTCACTATTCATCGGGGTGCTTGAACTTTTGGCAACGGGACAGTAAATGTGATAAAACTTATGTGATCGACTTATCGGTCCGTATTTTATTGATGGAAATTTGAACAGTGAAAAATATCGTAACTTTTTAGAAAATCAACTTCCAATATTGCTGGAAGACCTAAGCTTGGAAGTGCGACACAACATGTGGTTTCAACATGACGTTTGTCCAGCACATTATGCGGCAATCGCGAGGGAAGTACTCAATCGCGAATTCAATGGACGATGGATCGGTAGAGGAGGTCCAGTAAATTGGCCTGCCAGATCGCCAGATCTTAGGGCGCCGGATTTCTATTTGTGGGGTTATCTAAAGAATCGCGTCTATCAAGAAGTGCCCACAACTCGTGATAACATGATCGAGCGAATCAGGTCTGCTTGTGCACAAATATCACCAGACACAATTCGCAGTTGTGTGGAATCTTTCAAAGCTCGGATTAACAAGTGCATCGAAGTGCGA
>CAKNWT010030240.1:0-10589 GCA_932066315.1 Andricus coriarius | reverse complement strand
AAAAAAATTATTAAAAAAATGAAATTTGAAAAAATTTGAATTTTCAATCAAAAAGATAAATGTTCAGCAAAATAGTTTAAAAAGTATTTACATACTCGGTATTGAAGCGCTATCATTTGTATTCACTCGGTTATTCCTATCCGTAACGGGAGGTTTCCGCCCTGCATCTCGACATCTCCCTCTTCCTCCGTCAGGATTGTTGTTACATTATAACAATCAAATAAGTTCCAAATACTTCCTATATTCGTTTGACTTTAATTTTAATAATTTAATTTGCACTGCTCCAACTTAAAGCCTTGGAATGTCAACAAAATGACGGTAAAAGACGGATTTGAAGGCTTTTATATCTGTAGTTGGTCATGATAAAATTTCAAATAAAAAAATATTACACTCTACCAACAACGGTTGCACTTCCTACAAAACAATTGAATTTTCAATAACCGCAAAATTAATTATCAACCGAACAGTTGCATTCTGAATCAAATAGTTAAACTTTGAATCCAAAGTAATGAATTTGCAACAAAATAGTTAAAATTTTATTAAAATACTTGAATTTTCAACCCAGAAAAATAAATTCTCAACTAAAAAGTCAAAGTTTTAAATAAAAAACATCAAACTTCAATAAAAAATGGTTGCATTTTCAACCAAACTGTTCAATTTTCAACATCCACCAAATTAATTCTCAACCAGACAGTTGCTTTTTAATTCAAATAGTTGAAATTTCAAGCCAAGGCAATGTAAAAAAAAACAGTTGAATCATTAATAAAATATTTCAATCTGTAACATTCAAAGATACATGTTCAACCAAATGGTCAAATTTTGAAGTAAAGTATATTAAAGTTGAACAAAAAACGGTTGAATTTTCAAGCTAAAAAGACCAATTTTTTAAAGTTTTTTAAAGCAAAATAGTTGAAAAAACGTTTTCATACTTGGTATTGCAGCTCCATTCCCGCGGATGTTCCTGGTGTTAACGCTGCGTTGCCGCCCTTCACCCCGGCCTCTGCCTGCTCCAACGTCAGATGCCATTAATTATTTTTTAAATAAGTTGAAAACTTCGATGTACATCTGCTAAACGGGACAGGTTTTCTTCCCTAGCGTAGAAAAACCGATTTTCCACCCGCTCCACAGCCATCGAAAGTCGAATTTTCGATTGAGGTATGATGAAATAGTAGATTACTATTTGAAATAGGCAGAATAAGTGCAAATTTATCTGCCCAAGAAGTGGAAGTAAAATGGCGCTTGATTGTACCGCGTACGCAAGCGCATGGGGCGACGTTATAAGTCCAAACTCCACTCCGTAGTTTAACGTAGTTTTAAAATGAATTCTTCTAACTGTTTTCTTCCACTTTTCTCTCACTTCTCACTCACTTCTCCCTCCTTGCTGTTACTTTACGTTCGCTCGAAGCGAAGCACAACTGCAGGATGCCGCAGCCAAATGGTAGACTTCCTTCAAATCCTTCGGGATGGATTGGCCGCAATTCCGTAAGACAATACTCACAGAATACTCAAGCACGGCATCGATGTTTCATCGTCGCACCGCGATTTTTGTTATTGTCACCATACAAGCAGGCAGAAAAGGAAAGCGCGGCTACCTTCCTGTAAAAGAACAACTTGCTCGTCAAACGTTTGACTTCTGCAGCTAGCAAAGATACCATCGTCGGGGAGCTAATCGAATTCATAAAAGGTTCTTTCAGGAAATCTCTTCAGTCTGCAAACATCCACACATTTGCAAACCTTCTCAATAGAGCATGTCAGCTGGAAGTTAAAGAGGCGAAAGCTTTCACGGGTAAGCTTCGCTAGCCAGAGCCTGCCAAACCTAAGCCGGCTGCAAACGCTAAGTATCCGGAGTAACGGGTCATCACGCCTGAATGCTCCTAGATGCCGCTACTGTCCAGGATCCCACCTTCACCGATACTGACACCTTCTAAACAACAAACCTACACCGCAAAGCTGGCGCCAGGGTGCGGAGGAAAACGCACCCGCCGCTGCTGCCAACTAGGATCTGAACGCGGCAAAACCCCGTTGCTAAACACGGTTCGAGCGTCAAGAGGATCCTTTCACCAGTTACGCGTTTATGCTGGCGGCCGCATGCTACTACTTCGGGGAATAATTAACCTTAACGTAGGGCTGCACGGACAGGTGTACCTAGGGCTCTTCTACATCACCGAAGAACTTCTGGACGAAGTAATGCTGGCACGCGACCAGATGGTACGACACGGAGCCATCGTGAACAGCATCTCCGATTGTCTCTTTATCGGATTTACAGAGCGCCACTAAGTGTTCGCATATCACGTACCGACCACCGTTATTTTTGCCACGCCCGCCACTTTAAAGGAACTTCTGCCAACACATGCATTTTTTTCTATTCAGGCATCGGAATTCTGAAAGATTATCGACCACCACCAACGTATCTTCGACTAAGGCGGCAGACTGCAACCAGAATTCACTGCTCAGCACGACATTTATCCAACGTCGAAGCAGCCCTCCAAGATACCTCAACGTGGCTACTCCGACGCAAACAGAAAGGTCCTGGACAGGTCCTAATCTTCTCGGCCATCAACCTAAAGATACAACGCCTTGACAATACCACGAGCAGGATAGTACTGATTTCGGGTGATGCCATTCAAATTGAAGAACGCACTGAGCACCTTCCAGGACTTTACGCGCGAGATTTTGGGAGCCAACATAAGAAATATGCAATCGCTTATTTGAAAGACATCATCCTTTACTTCACCAGAATCCAGTAACAACTACATCTGTCACTCGTCTTCGAAAAATTTGATTTCTACGAACTTATGGTTATTGAAGAATGGATATGATGTTAAATGCTTCGTGTTAGTTACTTGTAACCCAAAGAAAAGTCTCTTTCGAAGGCCGAGTTTAGAATACCTGGGACACGTCGTTACGTCAGACGGAAGTTATGTCCAGCCGGATCACGTCTGCACCCTCCAGGAGGCTAAACCAATCCGTACAAGAAGCAACTATGAAGTATCCATGGTACATGCGGTTGACTGAAGAGAATATGTCCCGCATTTCACCGAAATTGCTGCCCCGCTTGCCAATTTTTTAAATACGAACGTCACAATTAAATATTTCTTCTGGTATAGCTAATAAAAAGGAAACAACTCTTCTGATGTGACATCTCGTAATATAAGGAGGAATGTCTTCTTTATAAATTTGTAATAGAAAAGATGTATTCATGTTTCTGGTCTAGCGTTTAATAATAGAAGGAGGAATATCTTCTTTATAAACCTGTTATAGAAAAGAGGAAATAATTATTCTGGTCTGTCCTGTCTAAAAGGAAGGAGGAACGTCTTCATGTAAATGGCGCCGTCGCCATTATTTGTTCTGATATAGGTGGTGAAAAGAAATAATTATCCGTGTGTGGCATCTTCTAACAAAAATGGAGGAATTTTAAAATAAAAAGAAGTTTAAAAGAAGGAATGACTTGTTTTCGATGAAATTGTTTGTAGTAGTTTCTTTGCATGAAACTTTTTTGCAGGCCATGAATTAACAGACCCATTCTACAATGAGATATAAAAATTTTCGAGCTGACCTTAGTAAACTGCGGATATATGCTTTCAAGACAGATTAAAAAGACTTTTATCGCTCCAAACAAGTTTTATATGCGTTCTTAGAATGTGACCGCTCAGTATCTGTTTCCGTCACACTTCAGCTGATATTTTCTTATCAAGGCAGCCAAGGTCCAAGATTTCTTCTGGTGTAGATGATGAAAAAGAAATAACACTAATGATGTGGCATCTAGTAATATAAAGAGGATTTTCTTCTTTTCAAATCTCTTATTGAAGAGGGAAATTCATATTTCGGGTCTAGTCTCTCCTAATAGAAGGAGAAATGTTGTCTTATTGATGACGCTCTCTACAATATTTCTTCTGCTATAGCTGCTTGAAAGAAAATAAATCTTCTGGTGTGGCATCCCCTAATATAAGGAGGAACGTCTTCTTTATAAATTTGTTATAGAAAAGAAGAATTCATATTTTTAGTCTAATCTCTTCTAAAAGGAAGAGGAAGGTCTTCTTTATAAAGTTGTTATAGGAAAGTGGAATAAAATATTCTGGTATAACTGCTCCTTATAGAAGGAGTAACGTCTTTGTATTGATGACGCCGTCGTTATTATTTCTTCTGACATACCTTGTGAAAAAAAATTCTTCTGGTGTGGCATCTTCTAATAAAAATGAACGAATTTCAAAAGATGAAGAACTTTAAGAGAAGGAATGACTTGTGATTCATGAAATTGTTTAGAATTTTTAAAAAGAACTAAATTCTCTGTTTGTTACAAAAAGTAACGAGTTAAAGAAAAGGTGCTGAAAAATGTACATTTGTAATGATACTTTTTATATATCGATTTTCTTTGCAAATTATCAACCGTTTTCACTCTTCTTTTGTATCCCGGTGTTTCCCCGAGACTTGTATTATTAATACCGTTATTATCTTAAAATGGTCTTTAGAGATGCCGGACAATTGGTCGATTTGCTCTTCTTTTGATTGTACTGGCGCCGGAATTTGTATGTGTTTAGGAATGGCTCCACTGCAAGGATCATGCCACTTACTCCGCACGACGACTTCCCCTCTGCTAGGTTTAAGTGACCCAGCTTCTTCTCAGAGTGACGTCACGTGAGACACCAACCATTTTGGCGGGCTCACTGAAGGAAATTCCAGGGATCAGCGAATGGCCGAATCGAAAAAGAAGGGATCGAAGACATTCTAGTATTTAATTTTAAAATTAATGTCAAGGCCCTCATCCTTTTAAATTATAACTTCCAAAATCTTAAAGGTCATTCAAATCATTCTTAATCCGCGATTCCACTGAAAAACCTTCTTTAATTTAAAAGTTTACTCGTCGTTGAAAGACGAAGGTTTGAAAGGTTCTATGCACGACGGGTTGGCTAAACCCATTCTGTCGCGCGCGTGCGCAATAATTTCAAGAATGTTATTACTCACTGGCGGCGCCTGGAAGGACATTCTGTCACGATCTTTCGAGTCGATCGGTAATAGTAAAAATCGAAAATGGTTAAATCACCTTTGAAAGGGAATTTGTCATCCTTAAACCGGTGGCCTAGCACTTCAAACCAAATAAGTTATTATCTTATAGCTATTACTTAAAAGAATTCGTGTTTCGATTCATAACCTAACCCAGAATCCACTAGAGTTTTCCCTTATTTTTTCTCCTAATTTGCATGAAATTTATCAGAGGCAAGAAGATAATAAGTATAAGAAAAATTCCGCCAGGCGTTTGATTTCCTTGAAATGCCTCAATAATGAACTCGGTGAAGAGGTTTTTTTTCACGAGGGAAGGTGGAAAATGTGCTACCACACACCGAGAAGGGTCCGCACTTCTCGGTAGTGTCAAGATGCTGATATCATCACTGCAATGATCTTGATACATATAAATATATACAAAGATCTTAATTCGATCATTATAGTGATGCTACCAACCACCGACTAAAAACTACCACCCTTTCTCCTTGGCATGATTCCCCCCTGGAACCGCTTTCGCATTACTTCAGGGGGATGCCGTTCTTTCACCGTGCCTCGGCCTTCTTATTTTTTGCCAGCTTGGTCTTCTCCTGTTGTTCTGGGCATTTTGATGAACCTGCCCAGCTACGCTGCTAGCTTGCACGTCCAAGAGGATTCCTCAACAATAGATACCTTCCTTTCATGCTTCAGAGCAAGATACTAGAAAATTTCTGAGTGATCTGTATATTGAATATGAGTTTCCCTGTTGCTTTTCTCAAATTTATTGCGTAATGTATTTACGACTTGCTATAAGCTCATATAGGTGACATTTTAAGTTTACATTGACACAGGGTCTGAATTAAAACAAATATTGACATGTGCAATAGGTATAAGGGTGATTCGAGGAACTCTTCTTTCGAGTAGCGTATTCTGATGGTAGGTAACGGTTTTGTTCGGTCAGCAGTAGTAAGTCCTATAATTATAATCAATTTAGGACCATGAAATTATATTTAACTTTTTATAGGTATTGTTTTTAGCAGTGAATAATAATATAAAATTAGAAATGAAGACATAACATTGGTGCTCAAGTTAGGATTTAGAACTTGAAAGCTTTCTTTTTTTATTTTCTAATTTTTCATTATTAATTACTAACAAAAACTACAACAAAATAAAACTACAACCTACAACAGATTCAACATCATTGTTAGCCTATAGGATTTTTTTTTTAATTTTCTAAATTATGAATTTTCAAATCCATACACAGAATCAAACTAAAATCTAGAAGACTTAACACTCTTGGGAAAATACAACTTTTACCCACTACCAGACTTTGCTCTTCGAAGAAGAGTGTTTTCAGCCCATTCTAATGTGCAAACAGAATCAAAAGTGAGAAACAAAAATTGAGTAGCAAGAAGTATCAAAGTTCCTTGATTAGCAGTTACATGTCACTGAAATGGATGGCATCGGTACAAAAGTTAAATATTTCAACCTCTCCCATTCGGTAATATTTGTTGACATGCAGTACAGAACTCTCTTTTTTGTAACACCCGCCCGATAAACTAGACTCTACATGCCTCTAATTTACACACAAAGGAACTCATTGCAGTCGACAGAGTGAAAATAATATTGGTGCATGTGCACTATGAAATATAGTTATCTTGCACATCGATGGGTAAAGCTGCCCATGCGCATTTCAGAGGTACGGAAGTTTGCGTACCAGCAGCGCTGAAAGGTTATGTGAGAGGGTTCTTGCCACTGTTTCTCAGCATCCTTTAAAATGTTTTTTTATTTTAAGGTACTAAATGTTACCTTCCGCTTGCAAGGTTTTGTTGTGCCTCGTCGATTATATGATCTCTTTCTACATCCCTGGCATTTCTAAATTCTCCCACAACAAATCCTTCTAGGAGTACATTCATTCAAATTTCTTCGTCGCGGATTGCTATTTTCAGCAGAGCTGTAAGAAAGGAAATTTTTCGCAGTATTAACAGTGAAAAAGTAAAATCATACTATTGGTTGCAAAATTGTTTTTAAAAAATTACGTTAGATTTGTCAACGTCTATAAGAAAAGATACCTTATGACTTTATTTTAAACTGGAAACATTTCGTAATCCATAAGAAACATGCAAAAAAAGTATATGAATTTTTAAATACTAAATACACCAAGTACTTTAAGAATATACAACATCCCATCTATCTAGAGTTATTTCTCACTATCTAAAATCAAATTTTCATGATTTGAAACAGTATTTTATGTTAGCACTGCTTAGCCAGTGACTTGTTTATTATTAACTAAGAAATCAGTGAATGTTAGTAAAGCGCTTGGAAGAAGTCGTCACTAAACTTAATCTGCGATATCAGACTCGCTATGTGAGTCGTGCTTCGCGAAATTACGAATTGCATGGCGTGCTTCTGTGAAACACAATATATTATTTATTGCATAAGTGAACTTTTTGAAGAGAAATAGCAGTTAAAGTATATGTCATGAAGAAGTGATGAGCGAAATTTTATCATTATTTTTTAATTCCGGTGATCGATGTTTGCAGCCAAATTTGGATCCATTTTACAGATTCTATAAAGTTTTGGAGACTACATTCGTTATCAGAGCAAAGCAAATAATCAAAAACAATCATTAATGTTCAATCAGCAAAATCGCTGCAGAAATGTGTTATTGTCTGATGATCCCACTTATTGCGAGAGTTTATAAACATTAAAATTTTTAATATCAAGATTTTCCAGTAATTTTATTTTTCATAATCCTTATTTAGGTTTAACTGGTGTTTGCGATAAATTAAAAAGTTTGTTAAATTGGAAAAAGGAATTTTTTTCATACATTATTAATGTTTTCTACATATAAAGGAATCTGCAAAGTATCAAAAATTATCGTTTGAGCCACAGCGAGTTGACATAGATAGAAATTGCTCAGATTATATCTATAATAATAGTTGCGTTCTTCTCCTAGAAAGAATGAACTTTTTCATATGGACCTTTTCATATGAACATCCACAGTTTAATGGGTTCGAAAGTAGGGTTGAAATTATTTATGAAATGTACTCAGAAATTTTTAAATTGTAGGATGTAATCCACCTAGTCTTGCTCCTAGTCGGTGGTTCAAGGACTCACTAATGTTATTTGTGGGATGAATCTGATCTCCAATGCATAGAAGGCTAGTCCTCCTCCCCCAACAAAATTCAAGATGATCTAGGAACTTATTTAATTTTGAGTGAAATTCTTGCGGATAAGATAATGCTGCTTCGCGAAGTATAGCGATACCCTCAAAGTACTTTTCAATTGGAGCTAAAGGCAGACTGGATACCATCAGCAAAAGTCATTCATCAGCATTTTTAATTCCGCAGGTATTCTCCCATTAGTTACGGAAAGCCTTTTGAATTTAATTAGTATAATTATGTCATTAATGTAATTGACAATATAATGTAATAAATTACTATTGATCATATAATGTTTGAAAAATTATCTTTCCACCTGAAGTTGTTTCCATTAGATGGAAATTATTTACTTTCAGTTTCAATAATAATTGCCATTATGTTGCACATACATATAAAAATGTTAACCTAACTTTAGGATGATTAAATGTTAATTGAGATACACAAGAGATCCGATATAACAGCAGTTTCGGGAGTTACCTCGCACTGGCCTTGCTTGTAAATCGGTACCCTCAAAATATAAACAGTCAGGCCCGCCTGATCCGTTTCCATAATATTGCGCAATATAATCGACTTTGTACTCGTTTACTGCGTCCTTTCCGGGGCATCAGTCGCAACCGTCTTTTTCCCTGACTCCTGAGAAACTATGTGGGTCAGAAGTACTAGGAATTGGTCAATCGGATGCTCTTCTATCAGATCTCTTGTGTAGTATATAAAGTTTTTGAATCATAGTGCATTTTTTTAGAAATAATTAAAGGCAAGCTCGATTATCTATTAATTAAAATCATATAAATAAAAAAATATCTGTCTTTTATCATAAACTTCTTAACTGAAGAAAGAATCTCATTTTTCAGGTGATCTCTATACATATGTACTTTTCTTTTTTATGAACAGCAGCACATAGAAAGAAATTATCGCAATATTTTTTTACAGTTTTTAATACTCATACAGCCTCAAATGAAGTGCGTTGTTTGTACTTTCCTAGACTAAGAAGCCAGGCGCAGTCCAAATTCGGGCTTTCGTACAGAGGTAATGACTTGGACATTCGAGAACTCAGAATTCTCGAGCTACCCTAAATTTTTGTTTAGTATTCCGAAAACCCCACTAATACCAACTTTCACAAAAATTCAAGCATTTATTAAAGTTTTCAAAAACTTGTTCGCAATCTTGGATAGAAACTTTGATCTCAAATTCACTTCTCAGCATCCCGAAAAACCCCTTAGTACCGAATCTTATAAAAATTTGGTTAGCATAATGAAAACATGAAACTTTTGAGTGCCTCGAAACTATTCGAGTAATCAAAACCTTTCAAGTCAGCTTTAACTCGAATCGACTCGATTAGAAGAAACCTGGCTTAGTTAAAGTCGACGTTTTGAGCTTTTTGAATACTCTTAGGCTGTAAGTTAGATTTTTGTTCGGTACACGATATACTGATTCAGTTTTACCTTTTTTGAATGAAACCAGCATCCACGATGGCTGCGATTTGGATACGTTTCTCTGATTCCCTTAATTACGGCTGGTTTAAAGTCAGACATTACAGCCTGTAATCCTAGTTTCAAATTTGGGCAAATTTCGTTTATTTTTGCAAAGGTTGCTTTGTAAAGAACAGACGTACGTCTAGTCATCAAAATGAAAAAGGCACACACTGCCTATTTAAAAAATGGTACGTGTACATTATAATTTGTTTAAATGCTTATCAATATCGAAAATGCAGTAACCTTCGAATTGTATCAGATCACAATGTCAGAAAATTCTTAAAAGTCATTTGCGAAAATTGTATTTTTCAACGAAAAAACCAAGTAAGTGACATTTGTCATAGACAGTATTTTCCCACGCAAGTATTCCTGCACGGAGAAAAATATCTAGTTAGGGTAAGGATCCTGGTTAGCTTACTAGACAGTCTACTAAAATATGAACCAACACGCTGTCTGGTTAAACACGCCAGACAGTCTAGCAAGCTAACGTTGAGTTAGGCTTACATCTCCGTTTTTAGGCAATTTAAGTAGTTTTCTGGTCAAATTTAACAGATTTATAGTGTTCGGGAAGTTTTCTTTTTACGAAAATAAGTGGGTTTTGAGGATCTTTGGGCTAGGTTTGAAACTTCTGTCTTTTTACTAGACCTGCAGAACTAGATTCATGTAGTTGGCCCAACCAGACCTTTTTTCTTCATGTGATTCTTGTTTATATATACAGGGTGTTTTTTTTAACTTGAGACAACGAAATATCTCAAAAAATACGCATCCTACGGAAAAAATATCTGGAATAAAAACTTTTTATTTTCGAGGGGGAAAAAAGATTTGTTAAAATTTACCCCACCCCCACCCCCACAGGAGGCAGGGGTGGGGGTAACTTTGTAATTTCAAATGGCAACCCCAATTTTTTATCACAGATTCAGATTCTCCTTCACGAAATACGTAAGTTTTATTCGGAAAATTTGTTTCGATTCGCGAT
>CAKNWT010030193.1:0-12463 GCA_932066315.1 Andricus coriarius | reverse complement strand
TTTCTCAAAGTTCGCAGATTATTTACGAAAATACATCAATATCCGATTAATTTTTCTCATATACGAGACCTAGATACTAGTTCCTGACTTTTTTTCGGATACATTTTTTCCGTGTACTTGTAGTAGTAAGTACAACTATTGAAAACTGGTTATCTACCATAGGAAGTTGTTGCGCTAACAAGTAAAGTAGAACGGACAATTACGTTTCACCGAGTTCTTTGATTGGCCGAGACAAGAAGGACGTTTAAGTTTCTTGCGCTCGCACAATACAAGCTGACAATGACATTAACCAAATCAAATGACATCCAGCAGAATTCGTTTTTGTCAAGAACTGAAATAATTTTACGTGGATGTAATATATGGAAATAATGTTAAAATTTTCTATCAATATTTTAGTTCGAAAAAAAATAATGTAAATTACAAAAGAAACTATTAGTGATCAATTAAAGAAGCTCAGAGATATCTGATGCATTTATGAAAAATATACAACTCTAATAACATGGAACGTTCCCGGAACGTGTAAAATGTTCACTGCTTGGTGATTATTATCAGTAAATATCGAGTAAACCGTAAGTGATAAGTCCAAATCAATGTCAATTTATAATATGGATACCATATTATAGTGTAGCATATGTGGTACTCAAAACTCATAAATGACATCCATTTTCACATATCTCTTACGGTTTACGAGATAATTGTTTTTAAAAATAACGAAAACGGAAGGTTCCCCTCAGTTCCCAGTAGAACGTTCCTGGAACGTTCCCAAGCGGCGTACATTTTACACGTTCCGGAAATCTTCCGCTGGAACGTTCCAGGAAAGTTCCATGCTATTAGGGGAAGGAAGCTTCATTATGCGCATTCCAAGGTTAAATTGTTTAAATATTTCGACTCTCCCGAAGAATAAGTCACTAACCAATTTTTCCGAAAACAGAGCGTATCAACTGTATTATGCTTCGCTAGAGTGTCCTATCTCCATTTAAGACTACATAGAGATACGACACTCTACCGAAGTAAAATATAGTTGACACACTCTGTATGCGGAAAACTTTGTTAGTGACTTATTCTTCGGGACAGTCGATTTATTTTCAGCGCTGTAAAATGAATTTATGCTACTGAGTTCTTATTTCTTTAACTTATATATTTGTCATACATTGCTTTTAAAAACGAATTACCTCTTCCACAGATGTGAAAGAAACAGTAGGTAAGAAAAGTGAGGTTATAGAGACACTATTTACACTTCATGGGCGCATTATCAAAGATATTCTCGCCTCATGGTATTTTTCATCGACATATCGATAAAAACAAAAGCTTAGATATAATAAAAATTAGCATAAAAATAATCCACGTTCGCTTTGAACATGCTCAAAATGCCTGAGTGCAAACTTTGATTTTGAGGTTCTGTTCTGCCAATCAGCGTTAATCGCCGATTAACTTCGTTAACCAGAAAAAATCCACCGGTTAAGGTAAACAGTGAATAACTCTTTTTGACATTACTTTATAAGATGGTGGTGCGCAAGGTACTGATTAAATTAGGCATGGAGTATTAACATCTTAATCAAAGTTGTTGAAATCGGCCCTTAGAATTAAAAGTAGTAACCACAACCACTTGAGTGGCAGCGACATATATTACAAACTGAAGTAGTTTGCCCGACTACGAGTGCTTTATTAGTTGTTGCAACCAAACATTTTTTTCAGTGGACAAACAATAGATATTTTTAAAATGTTGGCATACCTTTTAAAGCTTCCTCATCAATTGCATCAGTGTCAATTATATCACCGGTTAGTATATTATACAGATGACCTGTTGATGGATGAAACATATTTAATTTGCATTAAGTAGATTATAGATTAAATAGCCCCACAAAGAAGTAGGAGTTCCGACGGACTTTGAAGCTTCTGACCTTAAAGCCCTGTGTGCCTTTGAACATAGAGGTGTCAGTGGTTGCGGACGCACCAAGTGTGTACATTTGTCCGTATTTCTTAGTATCAGAGAACATGGAATTTACTCCCCCCGCCCCACCCCCTATTTCGATTATTGTACCCTTACTTTTTTCTGATTACAAGTTTTGAAGAGTTTCCAGTATGTTAATATTACTATTAAAAAAACAATTTTTCTTTTATCTTAACATTAAAATCTTAATATTATTTGTTAAAGTGAAAAACTGGAATAGAGGTGGTCTGCAGAGGCACCAACAAACAACCTCTGGATAGATAGGTGTACAACTGTACATTGTACCCTATAAAGGCAAACCTTGAGTCGATCAGTTTACCTAACATCAGTTTACCTCATCTCAGTTTTTCTCATCGCGCTGACACCAGTACGTTCATAGGCACAAGGGACTGCAAGGTCAGATGCGATTGAATTTCAGTTCATTGGGTTTGAAGACGCGTTATTTGGGGGTTTCCACCACAAGTTTTTTTTTAATTTTACGTGATGGACAACGTTTAAGCCCAGATTCGTGTTCAGCGTAAAAAAAAATATATATCGAAAATACCTCGTCACTTCCTATAAGCACCACGGAAAGTTGAAACTTGTATACCAGTGTAATCAATAATTGATTTCCTGCCGTTATTCTTATGTGTTCTATCCTTGATGGAAACACACGATGGGCACAGCTTGCCAGAATTTCAGTACTGGCTGGCAGGACTGTACTTTTACTGGCTTGTAATTTTTATGGTACTGGCTGCCAGTGCCGAAGCAGTACTTTAAAAATACTGGCCTACTAAACTGTCGGATTTAATTTAAAAAGGTTTTAAAATTATTTATTATGTGCAATTTGATTTTTTACAAAAGACTTAGGAATTATTTGCTACGAAGAATGTTTGAGGACCATTTTAAATGTACGATAATGATAGCGCAGTCAAAGAATATTCAGCAATTCTTCTGTTAACAGAATTTTTGTGAATAGGCTGGACACTGCTGATGAGCTTACTCAAGCGCATGCGTGATATTATAAAAGGAAAAATTATTCTATTTCAACCTTTTTTCGAAATTATATGCCGTTATTTTTCCTAACCAATATTCAAAATACTAAACTTCAACAATAATTAATGTTTATTTAATAGCTTATGCAATTACACCAAAATTCTTTATCATATTTCTTTCTCTGTAATCTTTAAAAAAGTAACAAAATCTGGTTAAATATGATACATTTCGCAATAGACAATAACTATAGTTAATACATACTACCTAATTGATTTCAGCGCTAGTTCACTATTTAAAAAACGGGAGACAACTGCTACCGAACACGACTGCGATCCATTATCCCTTTTCCCCGACCGTCATCGTAGGAATATCTACATATCTACGTTGTAGGAATATCAAGAAATTTGCATGGGTTATTAAAATTATTAAAATATCTCACGTGGAACTTTTGAATATCCAAAAATTCATCAAAACCTTCCAGGATACCTCAGAAATATAGAAATTTCCGCATTCTCTCCATGTGTTAATATTTTTCTGTCTATTTTTCAATGTAACAAGATCAGGATCTTCGGAGATGCCATTAAGTTTTCCTCGATTCAAATTAACCTGGGCGCATTTTTCTGACCAAGCTTTGTACCAATCTGTTAAGTGCACTCTGCCAACTATAGAGCTAGATCCAGTTGCTCCTTATTTTTAGCATAGATCTTGACATCAACCAGGTAAAATACATGAGTTACCTTATGCTTTCAATTTCCAGGATTGCCGCAGAAGTACCCTTGGGAATGGCGTAGTGCGAGAGATAAATCCAATAATGTGAGGCAAAAGAGAGGAGGGCTCATGTTGTCGCTCTGAAAGACACTTGTCTGAAAGGTGACGCTGTTAGTTGTTACACGATTTTTTTCAGATGAGATAGTAAATCTGGTTTTTCAAAGCAACATCAATGTTTCTATGCACCTCACGATGTGTGGATGAATATTCAAGGTTTCGAGCAGACACATAATAAGTCCTAAAATATCTAACCCTACCTCTCCCAAAGATTTCCGCCCGATATCCATCCTCTGTGCCTTGTCTAAACCTTTCGACCGCATTGTCCATCAGCAACTTACTGCACATATTGAAACTAACAATGTAATTGACCCAATGCAATCTGGGTTTCGTGCCAGGCATAGTACTCTTACAGCTACACTTAAAGTAACTTCTGACCTTAAACTGGCGATTGACAGAAGGGAAATAACTGTTGTTGTCCTTTTTGACTTTCCTAAGGCGTTTGATACAGTTAACCATAATTTACTATTGAATAGGCTCAAATCACTTCACCTCTCAAATATGGCTGTCAAATGGTTTGAATCTTATCTTAGTAATCGTTCTGAAAGAGTACAAATCAGCAATGGCGAGCGTTCTGATTGTGGGGAGGTCAAGAGTGGTGTCCCTCAGGGATCCACGCTTGCGCCCACTTTGTTTAATATTTATACCTCTGAACTTGGTAGTGAACTTCGTCATTGCAACTATCACAAATAAGCTGACGACTTTAAGCTTTACTTTTCTGGGCCTATTGCCACTCTTAAGAGCTTACTTCAAAAGGTACAGGAGGATATTGATTTGGTGGTGCAGTGGGCCTTGACAAATGGTCTCACTCTTAACCCTGCTAAAACTAAGGCTATAATCATAGGACCTTCTTTCTCTCCTTCACTTGCAACAATTGCAACCTTGCCTCCTCTCTTGATCGATGGGCGTCTTATCCCCTTTGTGGATTCTGTGAAAGATTTAGGCTATATCCTTAATCGCTCTCTTACTTGGAATGAACAAGTTGCGGATATCTCAAGGAAAACCTTTAGAGTCCTCCAACAGCTTAACAGGAATAACGAATCACTTCCTACTCCAACGCGTATCCTACTAATTAAAAGCCTCATCCTTCCTTTCTTTGACTACGGCTGTGTTGTATATGATGATGTTACTGATGAACTGAATGCGAAGCTTGAACGTACGCTTAATGCTTGCATTCGGTTCATCTATAACATCCCAAAAAGCGAACATATTACTCAGTATAGAGAAAGAGCAGGATTTCTTAACGTTGCTAAAAGAAGACAATTTTTCATGGGTAACCTGCTTTATAACCTATTCAGTAATGAAGCTCCACACTATCTTCTTAATCTCTTCCATTTTATTGACAAAGATCAACCAACATATTCCAAACTCCGTGAAAGGAAAACAGTACTAAAAATTCAGCCACACCGCACGTGTAAAATGCAAAGGTCTTTTGTTATTCGTGGTGCTCGCCTTTGGAACAAACCACCTATAAGCGTTAGAAATGCACCTTCACAATTTCAATTTAGAAAACTACTTTTTGGTTACTTATTTAACATATCAAATACTACTCTCGAAATTACACATTGATAACATGTAATCCTTGAGTTTAATACATATTTAAGCACGCACATGTATGTATTTACTTTTAAACGTGTATATTTGCGTATGTAAGTTTACAATATTACTGGTAATAGACCACATCTACTTATGTGTATCTTAGTTTACTTCATCACTTCTGTTGAATACCTATTTTTTATTTTAATCGTTATATCGATCACCATTACTTTTTAATTGTAATATGTATCATCTGTTACTTAGAGGGCTATCTAGCCCTAGGAACTTTTCATAAATAAATACAAAATACAAATAAATATGTAAGGTTGAATCGAAAGCTTTCTGGTAGTCAATCCAGGCCATCAATAGGTAGCGCTGGCAGGATGCTGCGTCTCTGCAGACACATCTATCGATATTATACTATCCTATTATTTAAGATAGCTGTGAAGATCGAATACTGCGTGTTCAGAAAAGTTACTGGCCTGTAAATAATAATAATAATTTATTTATTAAGTCCCTAGGGCTAAAGAGCCCTCTAAGGAACAAGTGATACATGTATTAGAACTTATAACTATGTACAAACTCTGGTTGAATTAAGATTACAGTGGCGGTTAGATAATATTGTACACAGTAAAGTTGTGTGTAAAATGCAAAAGTAAATTGATTACTATTGTGAGTACTATTTAAAGAATACAGTTATATATACGTCGCATAAAGAATTTTCATGAACTACCAATGGGTGATTTCAAGTGTACGATTGTCTAAATTAAGCGAATAATCAAAAAATAGTTTTCTAAAGTGAAATATTGAAAGTGCATCTCTGATCATACTAGCTTTGTTCCATAGACGTTCTCCCTAAGTATGAAGGATCTTTGCAGCTTACAGGTTCTATGTATCGGAATTGTGAGGACTATTTTACTTTCACGAAGCCTAGATTGAGTGGGTTGATTGTTATCTCTGATTACAAACAATTGCAAAAGATACTGTGGCGTTTGACTGTGAAAAAGATTGAAAAGTAAGTTACCTATAAAAAATCGTCTCCTCTTGGCCACATTTAGAACTCCAGCCCTTAAGCGATATGGAGTTATGTATTCATATTTCGGCAAGTCATAAATGAATCGAATACATGCTTTTAGTGCTCGCACGAGTTTTAAATTAAGTTTCTCCGTACTGTCATCGTACAAAATGCTCCTGTAATCGAAATGCGGGAGAATTAGGCTCTTTATCAGAAGAATCCTGGAAGCCTTGGGCAAGGATTCCTTGTTTCTTTTAAGCTGTCGCAACACCGTGAAGCCTTTCTCGAAATGCCAACTACTTGCTCACTCCAGCAGACAGTGCGGTTAAACATATGCCCTGAATCCGTTACAAATTCAATCTTTAGCCCATCTGTTTTGAGTGAAGGGAAGGTCCTTTAAGTTTCTGTGCCCATTTTACCATTAAATTTATTTTACCACTGGACTAATTTCAGCATACTCTTAAGGAGGCGATTGGGCCTGAAAGATACAATTAAAAATTGCCAGGAGGGATTTAGGGCAGGTAGGTGTACAATCGACAGTATCTACGTTCTGCAGAACGTGGTGGATAGAGAATTAGCGAAGAAGGGGTCGAGAGTGTGCGCGTTTTTTGTGGACATCAAAGGCGCCTTTCCTTCGGTGGATAGGGGAAGGTTGTGGGAGGATATGGAGGATAGGGAAGTGGAGAGAGGCCTGATCGAGAGGTTTAGGAGATATATGACGATACCAAAGATAAGGTACGAGGAGGGGAGGGGATTTCGGAGGGATTCGGGATGGATAGCGGGTTAATACAAAGGTGTCCGCTTAGCCCAATGCTTTTTGCGATTTTAATTGCGGATACGGAAAGTAAGCTGGAGGCCGGTATGGTACGGGGAGTCAGGATAGGAGGGGTTAGAATTTAGTCACTAGCGTATGCAGATGACATAGTGTTGCTGGCAAGAAGCGAGGAGGCTTTAAAGGAGATGATGAAGAGGTTGAGAAGATACCTGGATAAGAACAGGCTGAAGCTGAATACGCAAAAGTCCAAGGTTATGATGATCAGAAAAGTAGGTAGAAGGGATATGGGAGGGGAGTGAAAGTGGAAGGGAGAGGCGGTGCAGGAGGTGAAAGAGTTTGTGTACCTGGGCTTCGTGTTTCAGAAGAAAGGGTGAGTGGATGGTCATATAAAAGAAAAAGTGAGGAGGGCAAATGTGATAATGAAGCAGGTGTGGCGGTTGGGAAAGAAGTTATTCGCAGATGATTTTTGAACGAGAACGACTCTAGGGATTCTAGCTGGGAGTCAGGCGTATAAATATGAAGAGAAATTTTCGGAAAAGGGGGAAAGGGGGAGTAAGCTGGTTATGAAGTGTTGGTGGGAGAAGGAGAACAGAAGAGGGGGTAAGGGGTTGGGGGCTGGAAGGGAAAGGTATTTTCCTACGAATGGACTGCAGATGAATGAAGTGAGAAGGATGCACGAGGAAGGAAGGTATATGAGTAGGTTGAGAAAAACGGCATCGAGAGAGAGAAGACAGGTTTAACGAGAACCATGTGTGGATCATGCCAAGGGCGAGAGAGGATGTGTGAACTGTGTGCGAAGGGGGATGAATGAGTGGAGCACTGGTTGGTGGAGTGCGTAGAGGTGGAAAGGAGTGGAATAAGCATGGAGGTATTTATGCATGGAAGGGGAGACAAAAGGGCAGTGGCATGGGTGAAGGGAGTGTTGCGTAGGATGGAGAAGAAGAGAAGCAAGGAGAAAGAGGAATGGAGAAGGAAATATTGTAAATAGGAGAGGAAGTAGATATAAGTTATCTGTAAATGTTGCAAATATTAGATAAGTATTAGGTATTAGCCGCGGAAGCAGAGTTTGGCAATGCGGGGCAATGCGAGAGAGTAGGGACATGCGAGCGAGGTGAAGCGAGGAAGGCAAGGCGGTGAAATTGCGTGCGATCTTAGAGATAAGGTATGGATGGATGTTAGTTTTTAAGGGTTAATTTTAAGAAAATTCTATAAAAGAAAAAGGGAAAAGTAAGCAAGTCAATTTTTTAAGGCCAACTGACTGAAAAATAAACGTTTATCACACACACCTAAGTCCGAAGTGTATAAATTAAAGAGAAGGGGTGTTTAAATAGAGCCCTGGGGGACTCTACTCTCAATCCTGGTCCATTCAGACCGTTCACCTTTGCTATTGACTACTTGCAGGGATGGATTTGTTAAGTATGATTGAAACCACGCAATTACAGTACTGGATAGACTAAACTTTCTAAGTTTGCGAAAAGAAGTACGTGATTAACTGAATCAAACGCTTTTGAAAAATCGAATACAACCACTATCGTGATCTCGCTCCTATCAATAGCGATTTCAAAGTCAGTGGTTACCTTTAGGGAAGCCGTTAATGTGATGTGTTTCGCCCTAAAGCCCGATTGCAAAGGATCAGTCAACTTTTTAGTATCGAGATACTTTGTAAGCTGCATGTACACTATCTTTCCCAATGGTTCCGTTATTGCATATAAAATTGAAATCGGTCTAAAATCTGTCGTGGAGACTGGACTAGCAATCTTAGGAATTGGACGAATAATCGCTTTTTTCCAACCATCCGGGAAAATCCCTACTTGTAGGGAAGAGTTGTAAATATGAAGTAGTTTTGGGAAAATTGTAGGAAGAGCAAGTCGAATCATTTTTATGCAAATCCCATCTGATCTCAGGGCATTTAACTTGATTTTCATTGAGTTATTCAGAAGAACATCAGGTTTTATGTCTGAGAAAAAAAAATCACCATCGTTGAAGGTTGAGCTTATAGGATTAACAGCCGATTCGAGCTTAGGTGGAATAAGTCGTAATCCAAGGTGCAGATTTGGTTATATTTATGAGGAGCATGTAGGGGCGCCAACTTATCAAACGCTAAAATTAAATAGGAGAAAAAAAGATTAATTTTGCTATTAACATGCACCATACGAGGGAGTTTTTCCCAATCGTAATTCATTAGGTGCTCGTGAAACGTTATTTCATTACCTCGGAGTCTAGCTTTTCTAGGTCTTCAACTATCATAAGGTCAATGCGTGTACTTGATCGGTATGTGCGATAAGTGGTATTGTGTGGAACGAAGGATAAACCTGAAGCTTGCACAATAGATGTCAAGTATTCACTGTGATTACTGGTAGCATTTAAGTTAGTGTTAAAGTCCCTTGTAATAATTATGTTACTATAGTTCGGTACAGAAGCAAGGTTTTCCGATTCAACTTCGGTTCCATAAGAGGCATTCGGGGGCTGACAAATAACATCCACCAGCACACTGTCTCTGTAATTAGTACGCGAGGCTTCAATGAACAGAAATTCGTCAATATGATATCTTGCACACGCGCTGACTCCCACCACGACTCCCCTAAGACTGTCACGCACATATAAGCCGACTCCGCCCCCTCTCCGCTGATCTCTGTCCCTACGAAATAGCACATGATTATCAAGGGCAATCAAAATGGAGGGGTTATCAGGTGTTAACCATGTCTCAGAAACAGCAATAATATGTAACCGCGAGCATTGAAAAAGAGTTGAAATTCGTGATAGTGTGCCAAGATAGATTAAAAATTTATATTGCAGATTCTTAAAGTCTCTATGATAGACGAAATATAAGTCTAGATAAAGCAGAACCGTTCAATTAAAGAAGAATTAAAGCGAGTAATTGATAAGCTATTTGTAGTATATAAGTATGTATGTGTGCTTTATTATGACATTTGAAAAAGGCCCGAAGCTTGAGATTCTAGGAAAATAACATGCAACGTATGGAAATTCTATATACGCCAGATCCGTTATTATGCTACTTAAAATATAACTAATAGCAATACTACGTACAGACCTACATACTATCTGTAAATCTACTTCCCTAAGCAGACCAAAAATTAAAGAAAATTCATAACCATACATAAAAAGAATGATAAATAATAAGTAAAGAACCAGCTGGGATGTCCTCTTCCGCTGTTATCCTGTTAAATTCATTTTAGCTAAAAATATCAAGGTCATTGATGTGAGCCAAAAAAACTTTTGGTGCACCATCTTCTTTATGACAGAAGACCCTTCCCCCTGCACTCCACAGGTTCTTAATATCCTTTTCCCGTCCAAGTTTGGGGGCGGTGCTATCGATGAACTAATTTGTTTTTGTGAGAGACTTATGGTAAAAAGTGCCTGATCATTACTCCATCCTAATAATTTAATAAAGAGTCGCCGCTTTTTGCATTTCTCGATTATGCTAGCGCATGCTGATTGTTGGTTTAATTTGAGTAATACGATAGGTGGACGCAAAGGTAGTTGTTAGATCCTCCGATTCTTTAACCGTTGAGCCTTGGATCTCTGGAGTCGTATTACGAAAATCTTTTTCCAGGCTGTAGCACTTTTAAGTCAAGGAAAATACTTGAGTCTTCAACAGCTGATTCCGACTTTCCACGGATTTTACAGAGCCTTGAAGATCGATAATAGCAGTGACATTCGTAGATGTACTTTCCTTCAACACAGTTATGCGAAAAGAATTTTGATTGGTGTCCTCTATTATTCCCTTGATTGATCCATCGAGAGATTGATTAAAGGCCATTTTCGTGGATTCAAAAGCAATTCGAGCTTTCGGCACGGTTGTTACGCACCTGTTCGGGGGTTATTCCTTCGAAACCATCCCTGGACAATGATCCTAGGCTGATTAATAATTATTGTCGCCATCTTAAGCAGAAACCCTTGGTACAAGCACCCTCTGTCCGCATCCCAAATACGCGTTCCGTAGCTTTGTTATAACTCTTTCGGTTCGATTCCAAATGATATATATGGGTTCGGCCAAGGTCCGACATTTTGCGCTCGAACTGCGGATTCGTCATCACACACTCAACAAGTAAAATTTGTTGAACATCACGCAGCATATTGTTGACAGAATACGGATACTATCTGACGCTAAGAGAAGTCTAGAGTGGAGAGAGAGGTGAGTCAGAGAAAATGAACAGTTTTTCTCTCATACATCTCGACTCTTCCTAGGCCCTCCAGTTACTGTCGACCGTCCGTGTAAACCAGAGGAGATGGAAACATTTTGAAGAGAAGTCTACGAAGTCCAGCATTCACTGAATGAAGACACAAAGAAACTAAATAGCTTCAAGGAGCTGTACAGTACCCCCATATCGCCTGATGATGAATACCCACCTATTACTCCCGAGGAGGTGTAAACAGTATTAAAACGCATGAAGAACTATTCCGCTCCAGAACCAGATGATATCAAGGCCTTCTGGTGGAACAAGTTTGCTTGAACCCACCAGTAACTAGCCCGCAGGACTCCTCCAGAAGATGGGCAACTTAGCTGACCCTAATAATTACAGACCAATAACTTGTCCGAGCACGCTGTATAAGACCTTCGCATTTATCCTAAATGATAGGATTTTTCGGACAATCGGACCTGTATGACGAGAGATGTACGAAAAACTCGGCTCAAAGAAGGCCTGGATTAACTACAGGAAAGCTTTCATTTCAACCGTCCATAGACTTGTCGTCTCTCTATTGGAAAGCTTAAAGGTTCATCCACACATCGTGTGACAACTAGCAACGTCACCTTTCAGAGATATGTATTTCAGGGCGACACCATGATCCCTCTCCTCTCTTGCCACACATTATTGCCACTATCTCTCGCACTTCGACATTTCCAAGGGTACTTCTGCGGCAAACCCGAATATCGAAAGCGTTAGGTCATTCCTGTATTTTATGTGGATGATCTCAAGATCTACGCTAATTATAAAGAGGTACTAGATATAGTTCTAGGGATTGACGAGAGATACACTCGTGAGATTAGAATAAGTTTTGCGTTAGTTTTGCCAAGATAAATTTGAAGCGAGGGAAACTTTATGACATACCCCAAGACCCTGAGCTCATCGGCGGAAGCTCTATAAGACACCTTGGCGCTAGAGAGATATTTGCATACCTAGGCGTGCCACAAAGCCGCATTAAGGACGTGACATCTATAAAGGATACTCTCCGATGCAGATACAAACGTCTGATCCGTCGCATTCGGTCTTCCGCACTGTCGAGGACGATCAATGTTTCTGCAAGAAACATGCTTCCCGTCCTGAGAATACTCTATTGATCTGGAGTGGTTCCATGGACCATCGGATCACAGAGTGTTATGCATATGGGGCATAATTTCTCAAGTGTACCCACCTCGAAAATG
>CAKNWT010029860.1:0-13340 GCA_932066315.1 Andricus coriarius | reverse complement strand
ACCATTACGCTGCAGCGTAATCTTTGCGTTCGGCCGGTCCGCCAGGGGTTTCATTGCAAGCGATAACCAGTGTCTGGAAATTATATTCTAATCAATTCTAATTATCTTTTATTATTGTTTCTAATAATTATATTATTATAGAAATAATTTTCGTGATGTCGTAAACCACGTCGGAAACGACGTCATAAACCACATATGAATCGACGTCGTAAGCAACGTAAAAAACGACGTCGTAAACTACGTATGGAACGACGCGACGTTGGAAACCACGTATGAAATGACAGTGGACCTTTTTTGAAATTCTGTCTCAAAATCGTAGAACTATGGATCGGAATGACCTGGAGGGATATATTTGTTTTTAATTGAAGAAAAAACCTTTCCGAATATAGAAAAATTATAGAGAAAGTCAAGAAAAAAATTGTGATCTTGAAAATCTGTGTTGATGATGGAATTTTTGGCAAAAAAAATCGTTTATTGAATACCAAAAGCGCTTAGATTTTACATTAAATGTGCTATACATGTTTTTCTATAGATTTGTGCATGCCCAATCCGAATCTGGCATGTAAATCGTTGTAAGACAAAATCCAAAATGGCGGAGTCAATATGGCAGAGTAAAAATGTAAAACGAAACCGATTTGACTAAAATTTGCTACAAGGTGGTTTTTCAGGTCGCTGATTTCAAATCCGGGGTCAAAACTTGAAAATTCTAAATGGCAAATTCAATATGTCGGACCAAAATTGTAAAAGAAAACCGATTTTACTAAAATTTTCTACAAGGGGATTTGTCGGGTCGCTGATTTTAAATCCAGGATCAAAATTAAAAAATTGAAAATGGCGGATACAATGTGGCGGACCTAAATTGTAAAAGGAAACCGATTTGACTAAAATTTGCTACAAGGGCGTTTTTCGGGTCGCTGATTTCAAATCCAGGGTCAAAATTAAAAAAATTAAAAATGGCGGATCCAATATGGCGGACCAAAATTATGGAACAAAATTTATTTGAGTTAAAATAGCCTGTTGGAGGGTTTTCAGGTGGCTGATTTCAAATCCAAAGTCAAAATTCCAGAATTTAAAAAAGCGGACCAAAGTTGTGAAACAAAACCGATTTGACTGCAAATTCTCACTCGGGATTTTTCCGGTCGCTGATTTTTAATTCAGGGTCAAAATTCCAAAATCTAAAACCTTGAATCCAATATTTTGAAACAATATTGTAAAAACTAAATCGTTCTGAAGTTATTGTTACCTCAATCTATGACGTGCCTGTTGCGGAAACAATTGATTTCTATCACTATGAGTACCGCGCGCGTGGACAAAGTTACTTAACCATAATTTTCGTTGCTGTCGGTTGCATCGATAATTAATTTGTTTATTGATTGATTGACCTTGCCTTTTCCGAAAGTGCATTTGTTGGAAAAAATATTGTTCAGCATGAACATTAAAGGAAATGGTGCTCAAAGGAAATCTGGTCGTCCATGTAGGAAAAGTAAAAAGAGTGTTAATACTGGGAGGAAGAAAGTACAAATAAAAGATGATTTAAATAGTTCTAGCAAAATGAAGCAAATTGCTTACACACCTGAATCAGCCCTAGCTTTCTATTTAGAATACAACTTTAGTCAAAGCAGTTTTAAGGCTCTATCAAAAGATAGTAAAGATCGAAAAAGTTTTATTTATCCGTGCTATAACAAGATTCGAGAAGCAATGAGTGCCTGAAAACCTCCGAATTACAAGTCATCTGAAACGGCAGTTTCAGTGCCTCTGCAGTATATGCTCAATAAGACGGCTGAACGTTTGTGCGATTCTGTTGCTTTAATTTGGGGTAAAAGAAACTTATATAGTTTAGAATTGATTACCACTTTGGGGTTCGATAGCTCATCAGGCAATGTAAATCCCCATCAGAAATGTCAAAATCCGAACAACGAAAATCCAAATGTTTTACAATCTTTCTTTTTGAGCAGTATGATAATTATAAAATTAAAGAACTGTAAGTCAGGTGATCTTTTTTGGATATTCAACACCCCAGAGTGTGTGCTTTTGTCGACCTTTCAGGATTGCGCTGGAAAAAGAAGATGATACAGCGACTAATCGGGAATTCAATCGATTAAATATAGAAATCCAAGAGCTTAAGTCTCACACGTTTACTATGTCCAATGGCAAAACAGTCGGAGGAAAATATAACGTTTCGCAGACACTTTTTGATGGCAAATGCCTCAACACTATTATTGTAAACAGAGCGACAAGTAGGTGTCCGATGTGTAAGAACTGCACACCAAATTTGTAATTTGAAAGACAATTTTACCTTTGAAAAGTCGTCTCTGAAATATGGATTAGGTTTGCTGCACAGTGAAATTAAAGTTTTTGAGCACATGCTTCACTTGACTAGAAAGCTTCTTATGCAAAAGAAAATTTTTGAAAAATTTGGCGTCAGAGTCGACCAAATACTCCAAGGCCATGGTACTACTAACACTGGAAACCTGGCGAGAAGGTGCTTCGAGCAACCGAAAGCGTTCGCGAAGATGCTAGAAATTGATTGCCAGTTGGTTTCCGATCTAGCACTAATCTTATTGGCATTCAAATGTAAAAAACAATTAAATTTGTATGAACTGGATGCATTCTGTTGCAATATTTATTGTCGTCATTACGAACTTTATCCATGGGCCAGAATGAGCCCAACTGTACACAAACTGTTGAAGCACGGGTGCGAGACTGCCAGAGAATTTCCATTACCAGTAGCTTATTTTGCTGAAGACGCAAACGAATCGTGGCACAAGTTATACAGGAAGAATTTTATCTCACATTCAGGACAAAACAAGCAAGAGAATCGAATATTAGATGTATTTGGTGGAGCCATATATCTCACGGCTCCTAAAATTTCTATTGAGTTAATAGACAAAAGAATAAAAATTCACAAACGAAAAGAAGTTTCAGAAGCTCTAAAAAAATTCATCAAAGAGGGGTAGGTGCACAAATATCGCTAATATAGTTTACAATTAATCTGTTAAGTTCCTACTCTTCCTTGTCTGTGCTATAATAACCTTTAGGTTATTTTAATTATTTAATGGTAAACTTTTAAATAAATTAATCAAACCAATGACATTCACGCAAGATAATTAAATTAATTTCATTTTTAATTACTTTTAAACCTTTGTAAATTATAGTATACTAATATACCTTTTTTGACATATAAATTGAAAATACCTTCCAGAGAAATTTAAGAGGGCGGTGTACCTGGCAGAGATGGAATGTGTGAGGAAAGCGATTCGTTGAACAATGAAAGTGATACAGAATATAGCGAAAGCGATGAAAATAATTATCTTAGTTGATAGGTGCTTCTAATCAGTCTTTATACCAAAAACCCATCAACCTTTCGTATCAGGTACCAGGTACCTCTTCGAGGATTACTATGCCTGCGTACATTTCTCGTGGTTATATAATTAATATTACCTGATTATTAAATAAGAAATTAGAATGTTATTTTCTTTCAACTTGTTTTTTAGTGTTTTAATCATTTATTCTAAACACCTTAATGCTATAAATGCTACAATCATTCACGTTACTGATCACTATAGTGGTTCTAGTATTCTTTTCTTCGTTTGTGCTTAAATTTTGTTAAACTTGTCGAATAATCAAATCTCATTTTTTAGCAAAAACTATTATTACAAATATATGTGTTGACAAATTTGGAAAGCCGCGCGATTTCTAGGAAAAATACTTTAAAAGTGGTTGGGAGAATTTAGGTCCGCTATTTTAAACTTTTTAATTCTTCAGCAAACCAAAATCGGCAATTTTTAGTCAAGTCTGTTTTTTCGCACAATGTTGGTCCATCATTTAAAATTTTTAAATTTTGATCCCGGATTTGAAATCAGTGACCCGAAAAAGCACCTTGTAGAAAATTTTAGTTAAAACGGTTTACTTTTACAATTTTGGTCCGCCATATTGGATCCTTCATTTTTAATTTTTTAATTTTGACCCCGGATTTGAAATCAGTGACCCGAAAACCCCTCTTGTAGCAAATTTTAGTAAAATCGGTTTCCTTTTACAATGTTGGTTAGCCATATAGGATCCGCCATTTTTAATTTTTTTAATTTGACCCTGGATTTAAAATCAGCGACCCGAAAAATCCCCTTGTTGCAAATTTTAGTCAAATCGGTTTCCTTTTAGAATTTTGGTCCGCCATTTTTAATTTTTTAATTTTGACCCCGGATTTGAAATCTGCGACTCGAAAAATCCCCTTGTAGCAAATTTTAGTCAAATCGGTTTCCTTTTACAATTTTGGTCCGCCATATTGGATCCGCCATTTTGAATTTTCAATTTTTGACCTTGGATTTGTGATCAGCGACCTGAAAACCCACTTTGTAGCAAATTTTAGTCAAATCGGTTTCGTTTTACAATTTTAGTCTGCCATATTGGCTCCGCCATTTTGGATTTTGTCTTCAACGATTTACATGTCAGATTCGGATTGGGCATGCAAAAATCTGTATAAAAACATGTATAGCATGTAAAATCTAAGCGTTTTTGGCATTCAATAAACGATTATTTTGATAAAAATTCCATCTTCAACATAGATTTTCAAGGTCACCATTTTTTTTTTTACTTTCTCTATAATTTTTCTATATTCGGAATGGTTTTTTTCTTCAATTTAAAAAAAATATATCCCTCTAGGTCATTCCGATCCATAGTTCTACGATTTTGAGACAGAATTTCAAAAAAGGTCCACTGTGCTTCGTTTCTTACGTAGTTTTCGACGTCGTTCCACACGTAATATACGATGTCGATTCAGACGTTGTTTACGACGTCGTTTTTTACGTCGTTTCCCACGTCGGAATATTCAATAGGATTAAGAAATTCATAAGACGAAAAAAAATGTAAATGAAAAACAACACTCTTGGAAGCTCTGATATTATAAGATTAATACGTACTAACTACACTATCATAGACAAGCCAGTGGGCAAAAAAATTAAGGATGTCCTAGGAACATGTCTTTTGGACATGCTAGGGCTGCTCTTAATACGTATAATGTCAGTACGAAAGATGTCCCGAGAACGTCCTATATCTTTAAGACGTCTTTAGGACATCTTTAGGATATTAAACGTCTTAGAGACGTTGTTTGGACTGACATTGGACGTCCTAGGAACGTCCCAAGGACCTTCTTGGGATGTTCATGGTCTTGTGCCGACTGGGAACCTATTGTACTATTTCCTCACTCTGAGGCTTACTAGCACATAACAGTCGCAAAGGATGTGATATGCTGTCTCCTCAGGAGTTTTTTCAACTTTCCTAAACCTGGTTCTTTCATAAACTTTTTAGAGTGTCTCATGCCTTTAGCCATCTTCCAATACCTCACGTGTTTATGTCCGTTAAGGTCTTCTGTAGTCCCACTTATTGCAAGCATATCTGCTTTTTCGTTACCTTCAATGTTCTTATGTCCAGAAACCCAGATCAAATTGACTCAGTTTTTACCATTCACTTCGACAAGCTCTTGTAGGCAACTCCAAACAAGTCTGGATGTGAATTCTTCCGATTGGAGAGCTCTCAAAGCAGCTTGACTGTCGGAGTTTACGAATCACCTCTAGGTTTATCTTAATACCCACGATTTCAGCTTGAAATGCAGAAGAGAATTTGCCCAGTACGATTGTTATCTTCGCACTAGATTGCGTGCCAAGTACTCCAGAGCCAAGGGAGTCTTTAGAGCCGTCTGTATACTAGACGAGTCCTCCCGTTGTAAATAAATTGCTTCTCCTCTGTTTATCATGCCAGTCTTCCCTTTTCGGGAAGATCACCTTAAAGGGCTTCATGAACTAGTATTCTTTCAGCATGCTATCAGAGTGCATGCAAAGAATTTCATCTCCTGAGAATATACTCCTTATTAAATCATGCAGATCCATGAAAGAGGCATCTCTATGGCCCTCCCTTAGGAAAAGTCTGTATGCCTCCGCCGCGACGCGTCCCTGAACGTTTTTAATATCATGTGATATTTCACTTGGATGTTTCGAGAGAATGCAATGTTGCAATTTTACGAACTGTGATTTTAATTTATTATTGAAAAATATTTAATAACTGCAAATTATAAACAAATAATCTGATAATAATATAATAATAACCCAGTGGGCACAAAACCATAAACATCACAAGAGCGTCTTTGGGAAGTTCCTAGGACGTCCAATGTCAGTCCAAACAACATCTCTAAGACGTCTAATGTCCTAAAGATGTCCTAAAGATGTCTTACAGACATAGGACGTTCTCAGGACATCTTTCATGCTGACATTAGACGTCTTAAGAGCATCCCTAGGATGTCCTAGAGACGTGTTCCAAAAGACGTCTTAGTGATGTCCCGAAGACGTCTCTAGGACATCCTTAATTTTTTTACCCACTGGCAATATTAATAAGTGTTGCATTTCCACGAACGCTGAGTTGAATTTATCATTAAAAAATATTTAATATTTCAAAATTTTAAAAATCTAATAATGTAATAGCAATAATAATAATGTATATATTGTTATAAAATTTTAGGATCTGCAGTGTAGCATACTGCAGACGATAGTGCACCGGTCCTGGGTTTGACAAGAAGAGAAATATTCGTCATAATAAAGGGAAATTTAAATAATACGTCAGCTGATTCGTAATCAGCGACCTCGAAAACCTCCCCTACAACAATGTTGAGAAGAATCAAACATCTATTTAGCATACCCGTCCGCCATATTGGATCCGCCATTTTGTTTTTGAAATTTTGACGCCGGATTCTTAATCAGCGACCCCAAAAACCCCCGTGTGACAAAATTTCGTCCATTTTATGGACATTTTATAATTTTGGACAGCTTTTCGGGATTTGGTCCCACTGTGCGTCCCCATGCTTGTTGCCCGAAAAACGGTCCAAAAACCACAATGCGCAGCTATGCGCAAAATTTTATTCTTGATTCCATAAACTAGCACTATACATTACAAGATGTGATGGGTTAATAAGCGGGATCACGTGAGGCAATTTACCTTTTCCCTACATGTTTGCGTTAATTGGTTCAATTTTATCTTGCATTTTCACAAAAATCGTTAAATTTTTTTGTATAGTAATAGTATGACTATTATGCTAGTGATTTTTATTTAAATAGTACTTACCACTAGCAGATGAATCCATTTTCTAGAATTTAAATATCTTTATTCTATGATTTTCTGTAACCTCCGAAACACAAAACCAGTTTTAGCACCACGAAACTGCCAGGTGTTCACGGAACGAAGGCCACTTTCGAACCGCCATAGAGAGACAGGTAATAGGGATATGGACCCCTAAGCTACAGATTCTGAAACCTTGATCCTTCTTCTACAAACCTCATCTATTCAGATTTTCAAAATCGACCATTGTTTTTTGTATTTTGGCCAGCTTTTCGGGATTTGGTCCCACTGTGCGCCGCAGCCCGCTGCCTAAGTAGAAGGTGCAGTGGTGGCATACCTAAGATGGACTCCAATGCCGCTGTTGGGGTTGCTCTCATTGATCTAGTAATTGTTAGACAAAAGAACCTTCGCAGGCTCTCCAGCTGTCTCCTGGAGCTAACCAAACTGGCTCTTGGCATCAACGAGACATAAGTTATAATTGGTCTGATGATTACCGTATATAAGCAGTAAACTACATAGTTTGGGTTTGAGTCGCTCGGTTTTTCCAATTGCGCCTCTGCAAGCCCAAAAGGCTGCTTTGGCCTTTTTTACTATCGCATAAGCATGTCGTTTCCAGGTTAGTTTAGGGTCAAGGATGACTCGTAAATACGTAGCTGACCTGGAAAAGTCGACCTTTTTCCATAGAAATTAGGGTTCACGAGGTTAGGGAGTCTCCTGCGTCTCGTAAAGACCAATAATTTCGTTTTATCTGGGTAAACATATAGGCTACGGTCGTTGTACCAATCCTCAACAATGTTGATAGTATTTTGCATGATTTTGACTAAAGTTCCCTCACTTTTTCCTGTTATCAGTATAACAAGGTCATTTACATATCCTTGTGTATAAAAACCTGCTTTATTTAATCTACAAATCAAATCATCAATGACGTGTAACCACAGCGTGGAGGATAAAACTCCTCCCTGCGTACAACCCCTTTGTACCTTTGTTCTCACATTGCAATCACGTTCCTCAGCAGTATTGAATATAGATTCCGTAGGGGTGTTATTGAAAGCACACTCTATTGCCAAAAACACTGCTATCGCTACATCCTCTGTTCGTCCTGCTTCTTGAATGCGGAAGGTAAATGCATGACGTGCGTTAATAGTGAATTTGTCTTTCTATGAGGTAAACTGATTACCATGAAGGGGTTTAGCCGGTAGGATTTCCTCCTTCACATAAACATCGACTAATTTTTCTAATGTTTTCAACATGAGAGAAGTTAGCTTAACTAGTCTGAATGATTTTGTTTCTGACATGTCACCTGTTGCCAAAATCAATGCCCTCAGTTGACATGTAGGTTTTGTCTTTAAAGTTTTGTGGTGTTTCGCAGTATCAGGTACATTTTGAATGCTCTGACAGTGTCCCCTCAATGAGTTTTATTCAGCCAATTGCATTTCATTAGTATATCTTGCTACACTAACCTTATACAAATCCCAGTTTCCAGTTTTTCTGGCTCTATTAAATGATCTTATAGTTTCCTTTTTCAAGGTCTGAAGTATATAATTCCACCAAGCACATGACCCTATTTACTAGATCAACAGCAAACTCCAGCTGATCAATTGACCTAGTGGGCACAAAACCATGAACATCCCAAGAACCTCCTTGGGACGTTCCTAGGACGTCCAATGTCAGTACGAACAACGACTCTAAGATATCTAATGTCCTAAAGATGTTCTAAAGACGTCTTAAAGACTTAGGTCGTTCTCGGGACATCTTTCGTACTGACATTAGACTTCTTAAGAGCATCCCTAGGATGTCCAAAAGACATCTTCGGGTTGTTTTGAAGACGTCTCTAGGACATCATTAATTTTTTGCCCACTGGGTTTCAACGCCCTTAAGATAAACTCCTTTCAAATCCCGGATATCCTAACCGTAATCAATTTACGTCTTTGATTGGTTCCTCGTCCAAGCGATCATTGCACTGAGACCATTTTTTGTTTTGATGAAACAAATTGCTTCATTAACGTAGAGTCAAAAAAATATTTCTTCAATTCAAACAAAATTTTGTTAAGTGTGGCTCAACTTCAAAGTTGTAAATACTGATTAATCGCGTTGCCAATTAAATGTATAAATAAATCATAAAATTAAATTTCAATAATTATTTCATGAATTAAAATTCATTTTGAGTACGAAGCAACATTCTGGTAACTAACAAATGTTCTTTTCTTCTGTATTTATGAAAAGCTGAGTCCTTGACGGAGATCCACCTCGGTAACCGCTTTCAAGTTACTTCAATATGGCGCCGTTTTTGGCGCCTTTCAGGGCTCCTTATATATTTCTTCAGCTATGCTTCTTTTAACGACGTTCACGTTGAATTGTTCTTTACGTTTCTTATCGCGTAGCACTCTTTCGACATACCCCGCTACTTTATCCCAGTTCTCTTCACATCTAATAAGTGTATCTGTCAACCTCCCCACCTATATTGTATGGGGTTCTTATATCCATTCTCAGCACGTGTGATAGCCCAGTGGGCACAAAACCATGAACATCCCAAGGACGTCCTTGGGGCGTTCCTAGAAGTCCAATGTCAGTCCAAACAACGTCCCTAAGACGTCTAATGTCCTAAAGATGTCCTAAAGACGTCTTAAAGATACACGAGGTTCTCGGGACATATTTCGTACTAACATTAGACGTCTTAAGAGCATCCCTAGGATGTTCAAAAGACATGTTCCAAAAGACGTCTTAGAATTGTCCTGAAGACGTCTTTAGGACATCCTTAATTTTGTTGCCCACTGGGAGGTGTTAAATCAATCCGGTCTCAGTGGGCAAAAAGACATTGTCATCCTGAGGACGTCCTAAAGACATCCTTAGGACGTCCATGTCAGTCCAATTGATTTCCTCAAGACGCCTCATGGCTAAAAGACGTCATTAGGACTTGAGACGTCTTTGAGACATCAATTGGACTGACATGGACGTCTTAGGGATGCCTTTTGACGCCGTCAGGAACACAATGTATTTTTTCCCACTGAAGGTCGTAATACCTGCAACTTAGGATAATTGTTTACCCAACCTTGTGTAGATATATTTTGAAAAAACCCTGACCTGAAAAAAATATGTCTCAAGAAGTAGTTCACCTCGCTTTCCATCTTCTTCTGGAATCGTTTTCCGACCTAATTTGCGATCGTTCAAATGTGTGAATACGAGCCTGTATCGGGGCGGCCTCTTTTCCGACTTCATTCTTCCTTTTGAAGGTCCATGACTCTCAGTGCAACTTTTCTTTGGACTCCATCAATACGTCTTCTGTCACATCAGCCATCACACACTAATGTGCTGTTACACAGCAAATCAGCCCATATTTCGGCTCCGTACAGTAGGAAAGAGGTAGTTAGAGACATTAGCAGCCGCAACATACTCGGCTTGGGTTCACCCCCATTAGCCATGAGTCTACTCAGGACCGTCGCGCAAGATTGTGCGCTCGCTTCATGTGTTTCCAAGAGGTGAGTTTTGAGTCCAAGAGAACTGTAAAAAAGTATCATTGTAAGGCTGCTTTTCCGCATTAAAACAGTGCTCTAAGAAAAATAGACCCACCTTGATTTGATGCATAATGAATAGCATTTTATTAACACTTTTTGGATTCAAAACAGGATTGAAATTTATTTGAAAAGCAAAATCGAATCAATTACGTTTCAAAAACTCAGGTGGTTTCCCTCATGAGATCTGTATAAAAAACGTATAATAATTATAAGAACGAAGCCATATAATGTAATAAACAGAATATATAAAAATATGAGAAAAGAATACCTTAAAACAGTTAAAAAAAATTCCATGCAATTTTCTTTATGTGTGAGTTCCATGGCTTTAGAAAATAGAAAAGACTTTTTAGGTCGCGCTAGAAAACATATAATAGGTTAGGTTCGAAATGCGTGAAAAGTGTAAACGATGCGCAACCAGAAAATTTAATAAAAGAATAAGTAAAAAAAATAATTGTAACCCTGTAGGAAGATTTTCATTTTTTAATTAAGCAGTAAAACTATTGTTTAAACTGTAGTAAATGTAATACATTTTTTGTGAAAACGGAGTGGTATGCCCCGTCTCCATCTTGGAAACTTTGTGAACGCACACATTAAGAATTACAATGCAACACAGCGGAGAGTGATACGCACCCAGTGGGCACAAAACCATGAACATCATAATAATGTCCTTGGGACGTTCCTAGGACATCCGATGTCAGTGAAAACAACGCCCTAAGACGTCTAATGTCCTAAAGATGTCCTCCCAGCTGAAAATTCCTGTACAGGAACCTGTGCAGGAACCTAAAAGGTTCCTTTGGAGGTTCCTTCACAGGTTTCTGTACAGGAACGTAGGCAGGTTTCCGGTACACCGGTTCCTGCCGCGGATCCTGCAAGGCAACTTGCGCACGTTCCTGTAGAGGAACCTGGTTATTCAAATACCTTTACAGGTTCCTGCATTATCGTGGATGTTGCTGCAAGAAATTCCCTAGGTTCCTGTGCAAGCGGGACACATTTACAAAAAGTATGTAAGAAAAGTCCTGTGCTACTTCTGTCCCACATGAATATTCCTGTACAGGAACCTATAAAATATCCTGTGTAGATTTTCTGAAGCATGCTGATACTAAGGAACCTTCAAAGGGTCCTTCACACGTTCTCCTGCTGCGTGCAGTGTATAATCGTGTACAGGATCCTATGCAGGATCCTTCACTGGATCCTGCGTAGTTCATCCCAATTTTCCCCCTTTGCTTAATTTTCAAAAAAAGAACACCCCGTGCAGTAGTTTGCATGTCAACTGAGAAAAATAATTGTTATAATTGTTATAAGTGCATGCTCGCGCGCGTGTTTGTGTGTGTGTGTGTGTGTGTGTTCAGAAAAACTACACAGGATCCTTTACAGGTTCCTGTACAAGAATATTCATGTGGGACAGAAGTAGCACAGGATCCTTTAGAGATATTTTTGCGAGATTCCCAGCTGCTCAGGAACCTGTACAGGATTGTTCATAGATACTTTTTGTAAATGTGTCCCACTTGCATAGGAACCTGTACAGGATCCTCCCTAGGGAATTTCTTGCAGCAAAATCTACGATAATACAGGAACTTGAGTGTAGAGGTTTTTGAATACTCACACGGAAAAAATAAGTTGTCGAAACTTTACTTGACTAGTCACTCATTATAGGATAGGATACTTTTTTTTAGATTCTTATATAATTTTTATTAAAGAACCGCAGACTTCATCGAAAAAGTGAAAAAAGTCATAGAATTATTGGAATACAATCTAGGAACATCAGTTCTCGAATTTTTACTCAGCAGAATTTGACAAAGTTCTAGACAAGGATTCAAGATCCTATTCTAAAAACGACATGCATTTCAGCCAACTTCATAGCGTTACACTTACCTTAATGCTCGCTTCATGCGTACGACATGCATTTCAGCCAACTTCGTAGCGTTACCACCCTGCCAACTTCATAGCGTTACGACTTACCTTAATGCTCGCTTCATGCGTACGCGTGGTTACTCATGAAGTAAGCGAACTAACTAGAGAGCTGCCAAGTCGAGAGTATTCTCGAGCTTGCGCAGACCGCTTCAATTCTGTCCGAAAGATTTTTCGCAAAAATAATAATCTCAATATATGTGCGAGAAAAGACAAAAATATTTAATATAATCTGAAACTCTCGATTATTTACGAACTTGAACTACCAATTACAGAAAACCTTTATATTTCTCTCTTCCTCTTAAAAGTGTGTGGACTCCCATGGCAGATGAAAGCAGTGGATGAAAGCAGAAACTCATGAGAGTGAAAGAGACGGATAGATCTATTTGTCTCTTTCACAGTCATGAGTTCCTGCTTTCATCAATTGCTTTCATCTGCCATGGTAGTCCACCATCATAATAACATAATCAATGGCGATCAAAAATTGATTGTTGCGGTCACCTCGGTCTCCTACTCTTTGTCTCTGATCTGGAACGTGGGTCGTTTCATGTCGTCGTGTGTGGTGGCAATTACGTTATAAAATACGGCCGAAGGTGGCGCTGGCTTTACTTTTAGGCATATGTGATGTACGAGAATGATGGAGAGAATTTTGCCGAAAATTTCGCCGAACAGTTTTGAGACTGAAATTTTATCAAGTTTTTTTTGTGATGTACGAGAATAATGGAGAGAATTTTGATGAAAATTTCGCCGAACAGTTTGCCTTGCGAATTTCGATGGTTTCAAGAAAATAAAAAAGTTTGCTTATAATTCCTGGTAAAA
>CAKNWT010029852.1:0-12627 GCA_932066315.1 Andricus coriarius | reverse complement strand
AGTGAGCATTGATCAAACCATCGAAAATCTGTTTAGGTTCGGAAAACGTTTTTCAGCCATTTATTTCATTATTTTATTATTACTTTTATTAGGATTTATTGGCCTTTTAAACTTTCAAAAATGATGAGGCAGTTCTAAAATCAAAATGTTTAAATTCTATTATTAAGGATCCAACATTATATATTTTATAATAAATTGGAAGGATTCAGATTCGAGATCCTCAAGGCACTATAAATTGTATAAAAATAAATCGAACATATAATAAAGGTCAATATTTAAAAAAAAAATGTAAATAGCGAAAAAATGCACATTCAATATAATTATATAACAATTGAGAAAAATCCTCCCCTCTTTTTGTACACCGTTTATTTTTAACATTTACAATCAACATCTCGGTCATTTATGCAATTATACATGTATAATATATGTATGTATATATTTATATCGTATGGTACAATACTGAATAACGCATCTCATTACAATTACTTCTCCGGGATTAGTCGAGCCTTTATACATGATCGATGATAAACAATGTTAAAACACTTTCTCTATAAGTAGACACCTCGACTTTGAGGCATAACGTTTAGGTACGTTTAGGTACACAACTGGATTGCATTAATTTTTTTTTTAATTATATATATGTATATATATTTTTTTTCAAGTGTCAAGCACGATCTCGCCCTGACGATATTGAGTGAAGATTCAAGGTTCCTCCACTCTAGTCAATCCTATTCGGCGTGGACAGCCTTTCACTTTCGTTTTTTTACAACCTCTTCGTTATTGAACCCGTAACCTTCCGCTAAAAAAGTTAATTCAAGGGATCCCTTTGTCTCACCATCTTTTGCGAAGTGTTTCTTCTATGATACATAGATACATCTTTGTCTCGACATTCTCTTACATTCTTTGACTTTCTCTCTTATTTTCATTGTCTTCTCTCTCTTTCTCTCTCACTCACACAATCGCTCTCACTCTCATTTCGGACTTATGGATAGTAATGATAGAGCACACTTTTTGATATGTATAGGTTCCTCGATACATCGTTATTATATTATGAGTTAATTGATATGTAGGTGACGAGGCGTACGTTTCAAGGTCGACCCTCTCTCTCTCTCTCCCTCTCTTTCTCTCAATATCTCGTTCACTCTTTCCTTCACAGACCCCTGCATTAAGATTGACTTCTTCGCTTTCAACAGTGGATCTAATAAAGACACTTTAAATTCCGATTAAAAAATTAAAATTATCATTCCAAGGTTGTTGGATGACTTTCAAGTAAAGATCCTGTAGAAGCTATACACATCAAGATTTAAAAATGTCAACTATGATGAAGATTAAATTTGAAATCGTTCAAAAATTTAAACGCCTTCGTTAGGACCACTCAAAAAGGCATTTGCTTTTTACATAAAAGTTACAAACGGACAGGATTGAAGAAGTGAACGCCCTTTGAAATTTTAATTGGTCCCACCAAGCTTGCACCAGTTGTTTCCTAAAAGAAGATAATCCTCAAAAAAGAGCCTAATAATATTCAGGACTTTCTTGTCTGTCCTTTCTAATACCCCCAGGGTCCATATAAGACATGTCTTATGAATATTTGTCTCGTTATTTCCAGGTGAAAGTATCCTACTTAATAACGACGACACCAACGGAAAACCGGAAGGTGCTTCTCTATGACTTAGCCATTACATGCTCTTCTAACTGTGCCTAAAGTACCAACCGCAATTCTCCTCGTCGCATTGAAGCGCAGCAAAGGACGGAACCTCTGCCGAAATTACTTCCGCACTTTCGTTTATGCTACCTTAAACTTCAATCAATTCAACACAGGCACATAAAGCTTAATTATTTATTCAAAATTATCTCATAAAGAGGCGCTTGGTGGGACCACGTCTTACCCTTTGAATGATTACATTAATCTTAAATGTCTCGATGAATTCAACCCAGGAGAATCCCCATGACACTTTTCAAGAAACCTACCAAAATTCCACGAGTTTCAATATTCTGGGAATTAGATTTTGTTAGAGTTAAAATACTTTAAAAAAGCTTCAGTGTAAAACTCGTGAAATTTTCATAGACTCTAACAATAAAATAAACTCCATCTAATTCTTATATTGATCTAAATAATACTTTCACTTGTATTTCGAGTTTTAAACGTATTAGTCACGCTTTGTATTTTTGTAACGTAAAGCAGCTCCTAATTGTTAATCATTACCGCAAAAAACATATATCCTACTACTACTAGAGCACTGATAATAAATACAATATACATGCGATATGTATACATATTATGTATAAATGTATATAATAACTGTACAGTATCAACGGTACCGGTGATAATGGTAATAAATAACAACAGGTTAGCGATCATTACGAATGCGAAATCAACGGCGGTAACTTATAATAGTATTGCACCCTCTAACATTGTACGTCGTTCTTTAAGTCTTCTCATGGATATGTATTATATATATATAAGTGCAGATATGTATATGTGCAGACTCGATCCGCGTCGATCGATTTATACTTAACGCTCGCATCTTATTCTCGTTTGCAATTATGCTCGCGATACGTCGTATATTTAGATATATGTATGTATATATACTATATGATAAACACAACGGATTTACATGACGACCGATCCACCAGACGCTTTCGCGGATTTACTATGTGGCAGAAATCGATGCACTCAAGTGCTTATAGTTAGGACTAAAGTTCACCTAATGAGCGTACTCAAAACTCCTAAGAAACACTTCATTAATTACCATATATCTAGAATTTCCGTAAAATCTCAACATCTCGAATTTCATTTTGAGCTTGAGAATGAGCGGTCATGCCGAATTCACAGGGTCGTTGTGCAATTTACTACAATTTATTCTATTTTTTTTATCTAAAAATAGAAAAGATTTCCAAATTCAATGTTAATAATTTATAAGTCTCTTTTGTGCATAAAATATAAATATAACGTAATAGTATTCTTTTCAAAGATTAACTTTTATGCATTTTTAAAATGACCTGTCGTTGTATGAAAAACTTTGAATACCAACTTTTATTTTAAAAGTACAAGCTTCAGTATGTCAAACAGCGATGGGCTGATATACTTTCCTTCTTTTTACAAAATTTCAAAACGATATTTTCAAGGAAAACAAAATTTTTAATGGAGAAACTAGGTATTGTTTTGAGCCAAAAAAAATACTTATAGCCTTCTTAAATTAAGGTGCAACAAAAACAAGCTGTAACAAAAACAAGACTTTTTCTGTATTGTTATTTAGTTTTAAAAAAAGGCGATAAACCCATTAAACGGTCAGTGCACTCAGAAAAAATATTGGTTGATTCAACAAAAATTTGTTCGAATCAACCAGATAAATTCATTACTTTTAATGTATATCAAATAAAAAAGTTTTTTTTCATTCAAGCAAACTTATTTTCTGAGTGTTAATCGTAACATAGTAGAATACCATTTTCCATTAAGTTCACATAAAAAAAGCTTGAATGGCCATTTAGTATTCCACACAAGTTTCCAGATAATGGATTCGATAATAGAGGTTCTGATAGAACTCTTCTAAAAAGGTTAGAAAAAATATAATGGTCTCTTATTATAGTAGATAGAGTGTGCAGGGTAGCCACTTAAATCTCAGAAATAAACTTCCGACCATTTCCCGGATTTTAACATTTTTCTCAGTCGTTAAAATTTGAAGTATTCATGAAATAATTTTCAAAATAATGATTCTAATATTCTAATGTGAAACGTTTTTAAAAATTAACATTTAAAATTACCATTTTTGTAAGTCTTTTAAGTTGAACAAAAATAAAAGTCCTTAAAAATGATAAAATACTCGAAAATTGTACAATTTTAAAGCCTTCAATCATCGAGTAAATTTAAATTTGAAGCTTTTTAACTTAGAACAATGCTTATCCAAATGAAAAACGTTCGAAATTGTACAACATATAAACAGAAGCCAACAATTTAAAAAATTGGAACTTTGAAATGCTTCATATGGAACAATTTGCAATTGAATATATTTAAACCAAGTTCGTTTGTAATTGCACATGTTGAGTCAAATGGACTATTTATCACCATTTTCATCTGAAATTATTCGATCTTAATGCTGCTGAAACAATAATAACCGATTTAGCACAGTCCTAAAAGGCTTTAACTTCTAATTTTGTAATTTTTGAGCAATTTAATTTTGCAACCAAGCAATTTTTAATTGATCAAAATCTAAAATTATACTATAGTTCCAATTCAAAGTTTTTTTTTAGATTTTAAACTTTTTAAATTTTGAATTGTTCAATTTTAAACAACTTAAATATCATAATTGCTCAACTATTACAGTTATAAACATAAACTGATCAATTTTTATGACTTTTATTTTAATGAAAGAAACGACTTCCTCTTTTTCCTAAATGACCCAAATTTGTTTTTATCGCAACGACCCTACTTTCATGTTTTTCAGCTTAAGAAGACATACCTAATTATGTCGCCGGGCGAAGCGGAGGGAACACGATCGATAGCAAGTACAAAAGCTTTCTCTAACATCGACGGAGATAATTACACACTTCGACATTAACTGCGAATTCTAATCGTATCAGCACAGTCAGATATAATGAAGAAAGATCGCCTATTGCGATCACCGCACTTCTTGGTTAACACTAATTTTTTAACTAAAACCGCTCTTTCTTCCCACTCCTAACAATATCAATTCATATCTGCAAGTCTGTGTTCCATCACACCACTAAAGGAAAAATGCTTCCGATTTCTTAATGTCTCCATATTTTATAATATTATATTATCGTCTTACTTATCTACACCTATATTTTGTACAATGTACACTTTAATAAATGCAGATCAAAGAGAATATTTAAGCAGCCCAACAAGAATACTTAAGCCCCGGTTGACATTAAACCACAATACATATTATATATTTATATAATATATCATATTCTCCCTTTTGATAATCTCTACTTAAATACTGTACATCAACATAAACGAAAACATTTCTCCCTAAGGGCTAACTTTCCACAGGGAATGAATTTCATTTACTTAATTTGATTTGAGTAATTTTAATTAAATCAGTATTCGAAAATTCGAAATGTCGAATTAGCGTCGGGCAGATCGGCTATTATACTTGAGCTTCTCGCAAGCGGTCGGTAGACTCTAAATATATAGAATATCATTTAATATATATCTGAAAAGAAAAACATGATAATCACTAGGCCTAATTGGCGACGCGGCGGTAGGAATTCCATCACACCACTTCGAGAGGCTTCGAACCCTTATTATCCATATATTTCTCTATTATTTTTATATTGTTTTATATTTCTTTATATTTCTTTATTATCCCTAGTATTGCTTTCGAGGTGAATCAGGGACTGGTTCACCATATGCCTTATTAAAATAAATCTTAGGTGAGATCTTCTTAAAATAATATAGTTTTGGATTTTTCAATCGAAGCTTCTCCAACGGATGATGGTGGGAACAAGGTCTGAAGTAGAATTAAAAACATTAACGGTGTGGAGGAATGACGATGGAAAATTTCGAAATCTAGGTGTGGAAAAAGACGTCAGAGATAGGTATTTACATAATTAAATTTGATGACACGAAGTTTCTTTTCTGGGAAAAGCTGATGACACTCAAATCCAGATCAATTTGAAACCAATGAAAAAAAACTAATGCCTGATTTTTGAAAATTGCCTGGAATAATCCATATCGTACCAACTTTCTTCGGAAAAGTTGTATATCCTCTAAAACATATTTAAATCTCTTATCAGCAAATCCTCCTCTCGGGAAAATGTGATCATATCTACACCTATCTCAATTAACAATCTTGGTAATATAGAATATTATCTTTCACGATTATTACTGGGGCAAACATATAAACCTTTTGATAAAATTGGTACACCATCTGAAATACCTATGTAACACTCAATGATAGATGATGGAATAAAGGATGGGATAAAGGAATGATAGCAGAAGGATATACCATTAGATGCGACAAATACTGCAAATGATTCTATAAAATCATAAAATCATAATAAGTCAGGATGGAAAAATGGAAAAACGAGAAACAGATTAGGTTAAGGAAAATAAAGACACCGCGTCGCCGGACTTATTGTTGGTCACAGCATCCGATCACGGAACTTGGGATTAGAACGCCGTACTTGACTGTGGCTGCCGGATACCGCTGGGTCCATGGGGGACCATATGGGCCCCAACGCCCCCACCGCCTCCGCTGCCAATTTCGTCATCACTTGTACCAACAGCTCTGTATCCCGGTTCCATGTCGTAGTCCGGCTCGAGCGCTGGATTCACTCGTCCGTTCGATTCGTCCTTGCTGCCATAGAGTCTTCCCACTCCCGCTGCAAGAACAGACATTTGCTCCCCTTCAGCAGGATCAGGTCCGACCCGCTGAACATCTTCGGGGATATTAACGACGCATCTAAAGATGTCATAACCCGGAGCAAGTTTCCCTGAGAGAAAGAGCACCTGAGTTCCATAGGAGACCCCGATCAGTGTTATCAAGGATATCAACATCGCCATTGTTCTAAAAGGAAACATCTGTTCTTTGGTTTCCTCATTATACCCTGGAAAGTGGATCAGAGCTGGGAGTCCCATTACTGTCTCACCCCCGCTGATCCTCACCAAGAACGCAATTATGTAAGCAGATAAGCTGCCGTAGGTGTTACAATAGTCTTTAAAATGTACGACCATCAGCAGTTGTGGGAAGAGAATTACGTATACGAGGTCTGAGCACATTGACCATAAACCGTAAATTGATGGGATGGTCAAGGCCATCGCTGTACTGAGGATTCCCACCACGCCGATCCCCAAACGCATCACCCAGATGATCTCCATTTCCGATGCCTATACGAGAATCAGGAGAAACTTTGTTCACTTTCAAGTGCTAATAGAGTATTTTTGTATCCTACATTTGGGATTTCAAAAGGAACTCTACGAATTTTGTATTGTTAGAAGCCCATATGAAATGTTTAAATCAACAAATATCATTAGAATATTATTGAGAGTATCCCTAAGATCAATAGGGTAATCAAATTGTGGGGAATTGATTTTATTAGTAGTAGCTGAGATAGAAAAGTGAAACCTTACCCTTTGTCGAAAAATGAGTTTGTAGACGTTCCTCGCAAACATGGAACTTGCCGAAAGGATACTGCTATCAGCCGAAGACATTACCGCTGCAGAAACAGCTCCTAAACCAAAGAACGAAACAAAATCTGGTGTCAGGTACTGAAGGACCATCGGCAGGATCATACTTGTCTCAGCAGCCGTCAAGGGATAAGGTCCTGTGTATCCCGTTTCATTCCACGCTGAAATCAGAGTAGCATCCACTTGTCCAAAAGAATCCAACACTCTCTTTAATGGTATATCTTAATTTCTTTATCTTGCTTCTATTTCTGTTTCTAGATTTTCGGAAATTTACAAATAACCCCACAAAAGTTGTATTACAAACTCACATAACAGCAAAGGCTATCATAAATTCTGACACTAGGACCCGCCACGCGATATTGAATGTCAGAATACAAGATGTGCCTTTACATAACCCGAGACTAGTCTTGAATAATACACGACCCTATATCCTATTCAAATACTTTCGTCTCAAATCGATATGTTTCACATTTCGTATTCCGCGTTTCAGCCAGCTCAGAAATTTCGATGCAGGTTCGAATTAGTTCCAGGACCATGGCTGTATTTATGTTACACTGGAGAGTCGTATTATCACCCTCACCTTCGATGCAAGCGTCCCACATGGTGTGATCCCACGATATTATGTTTACGATGGGGTTCCGGCCTACCCCATCTACTATTGCTCTGTCCACGCTCTAAGTATTACCAGCAACCCCTACCCCATATGATGTCAAGTAGCGGGGTCGCGGGTGAACCGAGCCTAATTTAATCCTCTTGGAAAACTGCGACCCCGCCAAAATAAATTTTCACGGTAGACAAAATAAAGAGCAGAAACCGAATCAACCCTTGTTTTTCGGTTAAACAAATATAGTTTAAGGGAATCTCATACGAGCAGAACGAATTCCTTGATGGATCCTTATAACAAACTCTTATTTCATAATAGCTTTGATACTTACAAACATTATTTTGAATGGCACGACTGGTTTTCTTTAATATCCCTATGAGGTTTGTCACAAAACATAGCGTGCCAGATTCAAATATCGGGTCATGCAAAAAAGACAGAGGCATTATAAAATCGATTGCTTACCAGTTGCTTTGGCTATGGCACCAATCAGGACAGGAGGAATTGCCATGAGGAGACACCCAACAGCAGCCACGTAACTGAGGAGTTGAGCCCTGCCAGCACTTTTCGAAGATAAGACTCTCTGAAAATACACCTGCCAAGGAATTCCTCCAAAGACAAGCAGCAGCCCAAAATCCAAGTAGTACCAGTACTCCTCAGGTTTTACCACACCTATCCAATCCACATCCATCGAACTCAGTGGAAGAACAGTTGGATGGTTCCATGCGAATGGAATGCACATCCACTGTAATAAAAAAAACACAAAGCTCATTTTTTTATAGAACTCAAGATTTTAGGAATATTGACTCAAGATCCTTACAGCTTTGAGTTAATTTTAATTATCATGAGTGCTAATTATTAAAAGTGACGAAACGTTACTCGAGTTTGAAAGGATGTGATAAAAAAGATTGACCGAGCGGGACAACATGAAAAGAATTCTTCTCTTTAGCGAGTGGCAGGATCGAAAGACTGAATCGAGATAGGGGTGATCTGACCCGTAAATGATAGGGCTTGCATCGACTTTGCATAAACCTATATATTTATTCACATTGATTTCTGATGAAAGCAATTTATTGTAGTTCATTCGGACCCCAACATTTTTATTGTAGCTTATAAAACTGTAGATGAGGTAATTGCCAATCAAAAGTACCGATGGACTATCTGATAAAGCTATTCTCCGAGAAAATACAATCCGGACATTAAACCGGATCAAGGTAATATGCAAATTAATAAATCCAATTTAAAGTGATATGTAACATTAGAATCTCTTAATAAAATGAAGGTGCAACTATTATTAGAGTTTTTGGAACATACCAATCCGATGAAGATGCAGAAGAGCTGGATAACATCCGTGTAAGCGACAGAGTAGAGGCCGCCAAATAGTGTATAGAAAACGGCAATTCCTGCACTAAGTATAACTGATGTTCCTTGATCCATGTCGATAATGACTGCTAATGTGGCACCCAGAGCAGCGAGAATTCCTGCAGCCCAGAAAACCTCGCCACAAAGGGCTGGAAGGAAGAGAAGGCCGCCCATTCGTTCTCCAAATGCGTCCTGGAGAGGATCCAGCATCGTGACGTACCCCTGCTGTCGCATTTTGTTGGCGAAAAATATACCACCTGGAAAACAAAAAAGAATACCCATTCAAATCAACTTCTTCTATTATTTTATTTATCTACGGAAAGGGGAAAATGATAATTATGCTTACCGAAAACGAGACTGAGAGAATATCCAAAAGGAGCCTGACACCAGATCAGACCCTTGGAGTAAATCGCCTCGGCGGTACCATTGATGTAACCCCCGCCGACCCAGGTTGCCGTCATGGTGAAGATTCCGACAAAAAGCCCGATCGATCGACCGGCCAGCATGACCTCCTCCTCGGAGTCGTTGCCGGCTTCCTTTTTCCTGGCGGCCCATATTCCCACGCCCAGGATCAGGATATAAAACAAGACGATGGAGACGATCCCGGCGATGTTAATCATCTTCGGGGAGGAGAGATCCACTGGCGTGAGCTCGAGCTGACGGAGATGGAAGTCTGATAGGTTCGGTATGCGATCTGATTTGGGAACGTTTGGAAACCTGAACGCAGATGATGAAGAGCATCTTTCAGAGTGAAAGACAGACAAGCATGGCAAAATACGTAGTTAGAAAATTAAAGTGAGGATCCACAAACGTGACAAAATCGAACTTCCTGTTATGATATATTAAATCTTTTTATCTATTTTTTTATTAATATGAAAAACTATATAAATGTTGGAAACCCACCCTTCTTAATGTTCAAGTGTAAATTTTTCGATTCAATTTAACAAATTTGATATAAATTACATACGAAGCGGTCGTTGAAAGAATATTAAACTAGCTGTGAATTCAATATCGAGAGTTTCCTCTTTATTTGTATTTATAAGTGTATGGTGTTCATTTAGTAAGCACTTGACTTTCTCATCAGGATTAATTAGGAAATATATATCATTTCACAAATACTGTGAAAATGGAAATCTACAATATCGATCAAAGTTATATCCTCTAATACAGAAAATATTTTAACGTCATCTCAGACTACATGGAGCTATAAATTTAAAATTTTGTAATTGAATTTATTCAGAAAAATGATGTACTCCTTTCACCCCGTTACGATCTCCGATGATAATACAGATCTCTCTAGTAGCTCAGTGGTTGGAGCACCTGACCGGGAATGAGTTGACCTGGTGTTCGAATCCCAGCAGAGTGAAAGGAGTAGATCTTTTTTCTGAATAAATTTGATTACTGAAGTATTGATGATTTTTTCATCGTCTCAAATCAAGGAGTCCTTTTTGTTCTTGAGTCAACTTTGAATTATGTTAATGAAAAATGTTTAACTATAAAACCAACTTTTAAAATATTATAAGTGACCATAGCTTCCTTCATTTTCAATTGAATATATTTATATTATAGGTCAATCGCTTCGCCTAAAGCTAAGAAATAAAATTGAAAAGCATCCCTTTGAAATAAAAAAGAACCCCTTTGAAGAACAAAACAGGAATTCTCTAGCTTTTTATATTTTTCAATATAGGCATTTCATCAATTCAAAGTAGAATAATTACTGACGAATTTGTCAGGCACAATAAAGTCATTACAACCCACTCTTATAGATAAAAAAATCTGTTGAGGTTTCATTATAGACTTTCGTATTTAATTTAATAAATTTTAAATAAAATGAAAAATTAAGTTTTTTTCTTAAAGCGGGTTGTTTTTTCGTTTTTAGGGGTAGCTTGTCAACTCTTCTTAACTTCCTTATTTTATTTTACCCTTTTTAAGGCCCGCCTACGATTTTTAAATCACAAAAAGAATATTTTCATGTATTATACGAGAAAGTACGATTTTTAATGTTTTTGGGTGGTTCATGTCTCTTAAGGGGGTTTGGACGACCAACATAATGCAACCTTTTTCAAATAGTTTTTCAGATATCTCTTTGTACGTAATTTATATGAAATTTGTTAAATTAAATCGCAAAACCTATAATTGAACATTCAAAGGGGTTGTTTTTATCAATCAGGGGCATTTAGTACAACTATTTTGTATACAATTTTTTTCTCGGTATTTATTCCGTTTACAATTCATAAAATCTCTATACTATAAACTGTAAGGAGTTCGAAAATGAATTTTTTAGTTTCAAAAAGGATAATTAATTTTTATTTTAAAGGGTGATTTTTCAACGTTTCTACAGTTTTTCATATTATTACTTTGTTTAGAACCTATTCCTGATTTTTACAGGAAAAATTGTTGTTAATTCATAATTTGATGAGATACGATTTGTTTACATTTAAGTAACGCTTAAATACATCCATATCATTCCAAAAATCATCATCATTATCAGTTAGAAGATCATCCATTTATCTTTCTTAAATTCTACAGAAAAGCAGTAAAGCACATTGTGTTGGAATAGTGAAGCATCCCTAATCTTGTTTTGAAATTGCATTCTATATTGTACAGCAAAATATCTTGAGCTCCAAAGTGAAGCCGCATTTCAGGTTACTTGAGTTAATTTACAACCTCAGGTAAGTCTAATTTCCTAATTAAACTTCTGAAATGTGATCACAGGATTGGGTGCCGCATCAGCGGGATTCTCTAATTACACAGACGATCAATAAGGAATTTAGACTCAGATCAAATGTAGAGGTTCAAATTCCCAGATCAGGTTGTCACCTGGCTTTGGTCAAACTGAGCTTGTATTACAGCTTTTAGAATGAAAATTAGCGTCGCTTGCCTCACCATTGAACATTTGTGTAATTAGAAACAGTAGTGGTTAAACAATGTAATTATGCTGATAGAAAGAGGGCAATTCAATCAGTGTCAGTGGCAACAGTAAGTTAATTCGAAGCAAGTCAAAATAAAATAGGGGTTTAGTTACAGAGGAGATCCTGAAGGAGCTCGCAAACGGTAGAAAAGCTATCTGATACAAGTACGCAAAATAAAAGAATAAAGAATATTTAAGAGTACTTTTTTCCGGTGTACAAAGTTACTCAGGGGCTGTTCAAAATCTAGGTCACACTGACAGGGAGAGTGAGGGCATTTTTCGTGACGATTTGTGACGTACGGGAGACAGGGTTAACGCAGAATGTGAAATCACAGATAAAATAAATAAATTTGAATAACAATTTTTTGAAATTCTTGAAAATATGAAAATTTGTGATTTTATTTTACAAGTAATGCATTTGAATACATACTTCACACTCTTTGCCATATTTCCCTCTTTTCCCCTATATTTCTATATTTCTTGTTGACAGTTAACTCTTTTTCACTAAAAAATCTTCTATTACATTTTTGGTTCAGAATACATCACCTTTGGTTAAAAATTCTATTTGGTTTAAGATTGAACTATTTTGTTAAAATTCGCTTC
>CAKNWT010029712.1:0-13480 GCA_932066315.1 Andricus coriarius | reverse complement strand
ATTTTGTCAAAAATTTGTCTTTTATGGTAGAAGATTCATATTTTGGTTTGAAAATTAAAATATTTGGTTAAAAATTCACTCTTTTTATTAAAGTTTCATAATTTTATTTAAAAACTCATTTCCTTGGTTGACAATTCAGCTATTTTGTTGAAACATCGTTTTTTGTTTTGTTTAGGAATACATTTTTGGAACTGATAATGTAACTGTTCCATTTTTCCTTGAAAATTTAGCTTTTTTTATTGAAAATTCATTTATTTGGTTGAAAACTCGTGTTTTTTGGCTTGAAAATTCAACACTTTGGATGAGATTTTTTTTGGATTTTAATTGGGTGAAAAATTTTTTATTTTATTTGAACTATTTAGAATAGGAAATAAATATACTGCAATTTAAAATACATTTTAAGTTATAGATATTATTATATTTACCAACAAAATTAGTCAAAACCACTGAGAAGAAACAGAGAATGCCAATCAAGACCCTCATGTTCTTCAATTAAAGGAAACTCACTTATTAAAAATTTTAATAAGAGTTTAACAAATGAATAATCTTCCAACTGTTGCCTCGTTAAAACACCAGTCACTATCTCACTCGTCGTTCTACGCTATTTGTATTACATCAATCTGTTGATAACATTTTATCTTTCAATCAAAAACGGATCGTACAAATATGAAATATAATTTATGGCCAAGTATCAATTAACTAATTAACAGTAAAAAATAATTCAAATATTATCTCAAATGTCGAGAAACTGTTATTAAAATGATTGTTTATTTTCATAAGACTTCGTTTAATTTTGATTACCATTAGCAGGTTCTCGATCAATATCTTCTATCGAATTACTTCTCCCTCGAGATTAAATCATAAAAAGATACACAGGTGGATTAGACGCGACAATATTTTAGATTTCTTTATTAATGTTGGTTCAAAGCCTCAAAACCGGGACTCAAATTATATTTAAATTATTTTTAAAAACTATACAATATGCGAGTTATATTTCTAAAAGTAATCCTAGAACTTTTCTCATGAGAAATTATGTGGAGAACTGTGAAAGAAGCAAACTATCTTTCTAACGGGTAGTTTTAAAATGTTTGAGGGTGGTTCTCCAGTAGCACACATTTCAACTTTTATAAGTTTATTTTTATTAATTTAAGGCATAATTATTTATAGATCAAATGAAAGAAAATAGGAAGGCTAAGCAGGAGAAGCATCCGAACGCCCCGAGGGAGATAGAGCCTGAGATCGTTCATCACGACTTCGAGAAACAAATTATATTCGTGATCAGATTCTCGTCTCCGGCCGACTACAATATTACTACCAAGGAGAAGGAAAAGGAAGAGAGATATCAGGACCTTAAAAGAGAGCTGCAGCGATTGTCCCCAGAATATTAGGTTGAAATGATTGTCCTGGCAATCGGTGCTCTCGGAGATACAAAGCTATCACTGGTTCGTATCCTCGAAGCTAGACACGCGTGCCAAAAACATGAAGAGCCACTTGCGAGATGGATGCAGAGGGCTGTCACCCTTGGGTCGATCCGTCTCCTCAAGCCAGACGAGGGTTTCACGGGCCTATAGTTTTGATTTCTTCGTGTTCTGTAGCCAATCACCACAAAATCGTAAGACCTGGCCATAGTTGTGATATACCGCCGTTTTACTGGGAGCCGCTATCATTTTCATGGATGGCAGTTGCTCCCAATGAGGACCCTGTGGTGGTTTAACCTATTTTTCTAATATACATATAAAAAACACTGGGTGGTACATTGACAACAGATTAAAGCATCAAGAATCATAACACATTGACTTTGATTTTGGTCCGACTTCGGGACGCAAACGTTATATTTTATTTATACATTTTTATTATATTAATAGTGTAGAGTATTGCGGTTGACATGCTGTATTATATAACACCCTGTGATTGACCGCCGGGTACCTACTATAGTGTCAGTGACTTCTTGTTGGGTCAATGGCGTAACCTTGCCGCCTGCCATGTTTACTTTCGCCCGTTTTTTATTGCGTTTATGCCACATATAGATTCCAGCAAGAGTTTCATGACTCTCCAATATTGCAAAGACATAACCATCGAGTGTTGATAATACAATTTGTTCTTCGGCCGGAATTCGACCATTTTTCAATACAATTGGTTTATCGCTATGAAAAGTGTATCTTCGAAGTTGGAATACCCGGTGCGGATTCACGCGGGGAATAAGGCGAATAAATCTGAGTTGTTCAATTCCATATCCATGTCCATCAGCAGAAGGAAGCCTTATAGAATGAGCCATGGACCTGGCAGAAGGAGGCCTAGTCCTGGTACGAAGAGAAGGCTCGGCAGGAGGAGGCATGGGCCTGGCAGGAGGAGACATGGGCCTGGAAGGAGGTGGAATGGGTCTGGCAGGAGGAGGCATGGACCTGGCAGGAGGAGACATGGGCCTGGCAGGAGGAGACATGGGCCTGTCAGGAGGAGACATGGACCTGACAGGAGGAGGCATATGCCTGGCAGGAGGATGCATGGGTCTGGCAGGAGGAGACATGTGTCTGGCAGGAGGAGACATGAGCCTGGCAGGAGGAGACCGGGTCCTGGCACCAAGAGATGGCTTGGCATTAGGAGACCTGGTCCTGACACGAACAGGAGACTCGGCAGGAGGAGGAGGCCTCACAGGTGAATGATTTCTTTCAGAAAAATAATATGATAAAGAATCAGAAGGTCGCCTACGAGAGACACCTGGAATAGCGTCTCCATTAGGTAAACATTCAAATTGTGAACTGAACTCTGCAACATGAAAGAGGGGATTCAATTTTTTTTAATTAGTAGCATTATTTACCAAACAAGGAGAATTCGGAACATAAAATATAATAGTAGACTTTTTAACAAAAATAGTTGTATTTTCTTATTGGGTTCTATTATCTCAGTTCGCATTTATAGGGAATTAGGGATTTGAATAAGTGTATGATAATAATTTGTAACAATAAACAGTAATCAATTAACTGTTAATAATATTTTTAAATAATTTTCAAACTGTTCAAACAATACTTATATTTAAACACAAGCTCATTGAAGAAAAATAGAAGTAACGTGTAAATCATGGTGTTTTCTTCAGGTCATGATTTTTTTATTATCATTGTTGTGTGTACGAATAGATATTTAAATCATATTTTAAATAGACGTGTTTAAGTACATATCTGTTTTTTACTTTGAATTATTTTATCAAATTTGTTTGTATAGAAACTACTTTAAATGTCTAAGGATATGTATATAATAAATAACTAAATCAATTATAAATATAATGTTAGAGATGGTGAAAATGACATACTTCAGACCAACAAAGAAATAACATCGCTTTTCAACATCTTTTCTAATCTAAATCAATTTTATTAATTTTCTTGGTTGAAAATTAATTTTCTAGTAAAAAGAAGAATTTTCAACTAAACACTAAAATTTTTAACCAAAAAGTTGAAATTTCCACTAAATAAGATAAGATTTTAATAAATAATGGAATAGTTCCATGTTTAGTTGAAAAATTAGTTTCTATAAAAAAAAAGGAAACGAATTTTTATAATAACGGTTTAATTTTCAATCAAAAAGATGAATTTCTAACTAAAACAAAAAATTCATTAAAAAGTAGTTCAAACTTCAACCAACTAGTTAAATTTTAACCCAAACCCGTGTTATTTTAAATTCAAAAACATTTGAATTCGACCAAAATAGACCAATTTTTTTTAAAACAAATAAATTTGGAACCAAAAAGATTATTTTTCAACCAATAATATTAATTTTTAACCAAAAACAATTGGTAAATAAATGCGTGACATTTTAAACCTGAAATTAAATTTTCAACTAAAGAGTACAAATTTTTAACAAAATAGATGAATTTCCAACAACAAAAATAAATTTTCAACCAAAAAATTAATTTTCTACCAATAAAGTAGTAATCTTCAACCAAAAAAGATGTTATTTTTAAATAAAAAGCAGTTAAATTCAACTAAAAAAACCATTTTTCAATAAAATAGATTCATTTGCAAGTACTGCTTTTGTCCATTTTTTCGAAAACCAAGCTTTTCTCATTGAGCTCTTGAACTATTGGATCTTATTTAAGAAGTTTGCTTTTCACGAGAAAGGCGTTACTTTTAGTGAGTTAGGTGAAAAAGAGTTATTTTCATTTTGAGCGATTTCGAATAGGAAATAAATATACTGCAATAAAAAATTATTATAGATGTAATTATATTTACCAAAAAAACTAGTAAAAATCATCAAGATGAAACAGAGAATGCCAATCAAGTTCCGCATGTTCTTAAAAAAAAAAAAAACAAGAAATTCACTTTTTAAGAATTTTGACAAGCGCGTAACAAATGAATGTTCTTTCAAATGTTTCCTTGTCTTCATAATGGTCGTTATCTCGTTCGTCGTTCCCAATTGTTTGTATTCTTGATAAAATTTTATCATTCAATAAAAAAGCATATAAAATTATATGTATTTTACTCGGTTTTCTGACGAGAAATCTTAGAATTTTCTATCAAAATGATCGAATCGGAACTCTAATAAATCTATCGCACAAGAATAGTTTCAAATCCTATATTTTCCAGAATCTCAGAAGGTTTATCTAATTCTATTTTTCGAGAAATATTATACTTTTTTATCAAAATTATCTCATTGGACCTCTATTAAATCTATCGTACAAGAATTTTATCAAATCCTATATTCCGAAATATTGGAAGGTTTTATCTAACTCCATCTGTCGAGAAATCTTGTACTTTTTTATGGGATGAAATTTCCAAAATTTTGGAACATAGGATTTGATACAATTCTTGTGCTCAAGTCTTCGGATGAGAAATACGGAATACCTGATTTTAATTTTTTGGATGTTATTTTTGATTTGAAAAAGGTCGAACTGATGTTACAAGAAGACAAACACTCTTCGAAAGGTATTTCTGAAGAGTGGACTAATCTACGAAAAAGATTAGGATTCACAAATGTAAACTTTGAAGATTTCGTTGATGTGGATACTAATTTAATAATTGCTAAAAAAACCTAAAGATATTGGATAGTGCAAAGGAACAAGAACCTTTGAAATCTGATGGCGATAATGAAGCCGATGATTACGGTGTAACACCAACAAAATTCAGAGATGCTGAACTTGGTTTAGAAATTTTTCGTAGATTTATTTCGAAAAAAATTATGTACCGACACTATTTTCACTGCTTTAGACTTGATTGAAAACTTCTGTCAAGGAAAAGTTGCATCAAAGAAGTTTATAGTAGTTACTAATAAGTTACTAATAAGTTAATAATAAGTTAAAGTTAATAGTAAGTTTATAATAAAAAATTTTCGATCCTTTATGCTGGTTTTGAGCCAAATTTGAGAATTTTTAAATCAAGAGCCCTGAATTGTCACGTTCTTGCAGTATTATATTCACCAATAGAAGAAAACTGATTAATTTATGCGTTACCATGACGTCATGCTAAAATACTCATTTGAAACCAACGAGGGCTTCCCACTCTTCGGGATCAAAAAGTTGATGCACATATAACAAGTTCATCGAATTAAAAAGCAATAAACACACACACATACAAAATACTGGCTGGGACATAGACGAAGGATTACAGCCTTGAGAATTATAACACATTTAATTTTTATTGTAATTACGAGTTACATGAAACATTTTGATCCGACTTCGGATCACAAAACTTATATTATAATTTCACATTTTGTTGAAATAATGGTGTGCAGGTTTGTTTTTTACATGCACCACTATGTAACCCCTTTTAATTAGGCGCCAGGCACCTACTGGAGTGTCAGTCACTTCTTTTTGGGTCAATCTGGTAATCTTGCCGCTTGTCATGTTTATTTTTGCCCGTCTTCTACTGCTATTTTGATTTATGTAGAGTCCAGCAAGAGCTTCATGACTCACCAATGTTGCAAGAACATCACCATCGAATGTTGACACGACAATTTGTTCTTGGGTTGGCACTTGACCTGTTTTCGTTAGAATTGGTTTGTCGGCAGAAAAAGTGTATCTTCGAAGTTCGAATATCTGCTGTGAATTCGCAATAGGAATGAGCCGAATAAATGGTAGTTCTTTAAGTTCATATCCCCTGCCGTCGCCAGAAGGAAGCCTTATAGAAGGAGCCATGGACCTGGCAGGAGGAGACTCGGACCTAACACGAACAGAAGTCCCGGCAGGAGGAGACCTGGTCCTGGTACGAAGAAAATGTTTGTCAGGAGATGGCATGGGCCTGGCAGGAGAAGACATGGGCCTGACAGGAGAAGACATGGGCCTGGCAGGAAGAGACATGGGTCTGGCAGGAGGAGGCATGACACTGGCAGGAGGAGACAGGGTCCTGGCACCAAGCGATGGCTCAGCATTAGGAGACTCGGCAGGTGGAAGAGACCTCTCAGATGAGTGTTTTCTTTCAGAAAAAGAATTTGATGAAGAATCAGACGGTCGGTCAAGAAGAACACCAGGAAGGGGATCGCCATTTGGTAAACAATCAAACTGCGAACTTAGCTCTGCAAAAAGTAAGTTGGGATTAAAATTGTGTAAAGTACGTTGTTATTTTATGAACGCATTGGGGCAATATAGTGAGGTGGGTGTAAATAAAAATAAGTCGAACGGTTTCTCGCTTCCCGAAAGGGCAGTCTCACAACTGAATACAAATGTGTGCATCTCATAAGTGTCTCATTTTACTCCCTAATATACCATAATTTCATTTTTGTTCAATTCTGAGGGCCTACTCCTGTTTTGAATCAAGTCTGTATTCGGAGTGAAAAATTCTCTAATTTTAATACTTTATTTTTGATTAAATATGCTAATTTCCAATAAAAAAACTAACACAACCCAACGATTTTAGAATTTTCAAGTATTCTTTGAAATATTATATTATATTAAAATTATACTTTTTTAATTCTAATTTTCAGACAAAAGTACTAACGTAAAACCTGTATAATATTTACAATATAGAGTTTGAGGAAAAATAGAAATTGGAATAAAATGTGCGTATTTTCGGACAATAGCTTGTTTGCGGAAATATTAAAAATATTTTTTTAAATTATGTATATATATATATATATATATAATACTATTATATTCACCAATAGAATTAAGGATAATTGAGAAGGTGATAACCAGAGTATGAACGTCCCTCATTTTCTCCACGAAGACAAAACACTGAATAATTTGTTAATTCTAGTTATTCATTAGGCAGCTTCAAGGAAAAAAATTCAATGACTCAACTCTCTCAAGCTGATATCAAACTTTATATAAATATCTACAAGGTTAGTGCGAGCGTCACTGAAAGTCACCGATAACTCTGAAAGACAATAAAACGTTTAAAACTAAGACAAATTAAATTTAAGAACATTTTAATTCTTCTTCAAAACTTTATGATTTTTTATTACAATTTTTCTTTTTAATTCTAATTTTCAGCAAAAATCACTCAAATAAAACATGTAAGATATTTTCAATATAGAGTCTTACCAAAATGGCAATTGGGATTGAAGGTGGATATCTTTAGAAACATTTTTATTTGCCCTCTCGTTGAAAACTTTCTTAGAATTAAAAAGAGAAATTTACGGTTCTTCTTCTACGTTAAATTAAAAAATGTCTACTTGTGCTATTAAAACCACAAGGTTCCATTTCAGAGAAACAAAATGAAAAAGTGCAGACTCGTGGAGACCAAATTAAAAGATGCTACAAAGTTGAGGGTGCTGATGTTCACAATAGAATTTACGTGTGATTTTACCTGACTCTCCTCTACTAAGTAATTTTTTTAAATCAGTACACGTCAAGAATATCATTATCTGCAAACGGTCGTTCGATTGTATTAAAACTTGGTTAAATAATAGTGCTACATTAGATAAGTTTTTAGCCCAAAGGACTTTAAAAATATATCAAAATTATAATTGTCACGTTCTTGCAGTATTATATTCACCAATAGAAGAAAACTGATTAATGTATGCATTACCATGACGTCATGCTAAGGATGAAAGCCTTGAGAATTATAACACATTGCATTTTTATTGTAATAACGAGATACATGAAACACTTTGATCCGACTTCGGATCGCAAAACTTATATCATAGTTTTACATTTTTTTGAATTAATGATGTCCAGGTTTGCGCTTTATATGTACCACTACAAAACTCGTTTTGATTAAGCGGCGGGGTCCCACTGGAGTGTCTGTGACTTCTTTTTGGGTCAGTCTGGTAACCCTGCCGCTTGCCATGTTTATTTTTGCCCGTCTTTTATTGCCACTTTGATTTATATAGATTCCAGCAAGAACTTCATGACTGACCAATATTGCAAAAACATCACCATCGACTGTTGATAAGACAATTTGTTCTTGAGTTGGCATTGGACCTGTTTGCATTTCAATTCGTTTATTGGCCGGAAAAGTGTATCTTCGAAGTTCTAATATCCGCTGTGAATTCGTGATGGGAATGAGCTGAATAAATGGTAGTTGTTCCAGTCCATATCCCTTGCCGTCGCCAGAAGGAAGCCTTATAGAAGGAGCCCTGGAACTGGCAGGAGGAGACTCAGACTTGGCACGAGCAGAAGTCCTGGCAGGAGGAGACCTGTCCCTGGCACGAAGAGAAGGCTCGGCAGGAGGAGACCTGGTCCTGGCACGAAGGGGAAGCTCGGCATCCGAAGACCTAAATCTGGCACGGAGAGGAGACTCGGCAGGAAGAAGAGAACCCTCTGGTGAATGTTTTCTTTTAGAAGAATAATTTGATGAAGAATCAGAAGGTCGGTCAAGAGGAACACCAGGAAAGGGGTCGCCATTTGGTGAACCATCAAACTGCGAACTTAATTCTGCAAAAAAGTCGGGTTTAACATTTTTCAAAGTACGTTGTTATTTCATAAACCTATTTTGACAATATTGTGAGGTTTTGAATCAAGTCTGTATTCGGAGTGAAAAATTGTCTAATTTCAATACATTTTGTGTAAAATGATTTTTTCGAATTCGCGGGTTAGAATAAAGAAATCGTTCAACACAAAAAGTATTCTTTGAGATCTAATGATTTTCTATTAACAATAGCAATTCTAAGCGAAAAACACTGGCATAAACAAAAATTCTTTGAGTTTGTATAATTTTTTAGATATTTGAAGCATTTTTCGGAATATTATATTATATTGAAATTCTTTTTTTGTTTATTTTAATTTTCTGACAAAAGCACTAACGTAAAACCTGTATAATATTTACAATATAGAGTTTGGGGAAAAATAGAAATTGGGATAGAATGCCGATATCTTCGGACAAATGCTTTTTTGCGGAAATATTACAAATATTTTTTAAATTATATATATTATACTATTATATTCACCAATAGATTTAAAGATGATTGAGAAGGTGATAACCAAAGTATAAACGATCCTCATTTTGTCCACGTAGACAAAACACTGATTAATTTGTTAATTCTAGTGATTCAATATATAAATCTCTTCTACAGGCGTTATCTCACAGAGCTTGTTCTTCTGGGATATTTAGATTTCATTAAGCAACTTCAAGGAAAAAAATTTTATGACTGAATTCTCTCAAGCTGATATCGAAATTTATATAAATATCTACAAGGTTATTGCGTGCGTCACTGATGATCTCCGATAACTTCGAAAGGCAATAAAGCGTTTAAAACTAAGGAAAATTACATTGAAGAACATTCGAATTCTTCTTCAAAACTTTAAGATTTTGTGTTACAATTTTTTGTTGGTTCTAATTTTGAGCTAAAACGACTAATATAAAACATGTATTATAATTTCAATATAGAGTTTCACCACTATTAAATAGGGTAACTGCCCTCTCGTTGCAAACTTTCTTAGGATTTAAAGGAGAAATCTTTGCTCGTTTTTCTACGTTGAATTTAAAAATGTCTAGTTATGCTAATCCTGACTTTTTAAACAACTTCAGATTTTTTTCCACCTTCTCTTTACTATTAAAACACGCCCAGTCATACCAAGGCTTCTTGCCCCTGAAACTCGAATAATGTTTACAAATTATTCTCGCTCAAGAAGCCGCAGCAGTAAAGCAGAGATTGGCTTCTTGTTTACAGTGTTGATCGACTCCGCAGCCCATGTGTGTGTGTTATCTTTTCTTAGAAACCTCCTCGCTCTTCCCTCGTCAAGAGATAACAGTTTTACGCAGAGTGAGAGGTGATCCGAACGCGTAGCAATGAGGAAAATCTTAAAATATTTTATTACTCCTATGACGATGGGTCCACAATGAGATTCGTAAACATCGACGTTTTAATGTACATACGTATCTGACGCTAAGCCGACGATTGCCACACAATCTGCCATAAAGAAAAAAAAAACATGTGATTCCAAGCATTCGACCGCAGGCGATTTCCTTTTACATACTTCACGTTCTAACACATACCTCAACGCGCTTGCACCTACCCTAAATCTCTACCCATCTCTGGAGCGATAGGATCCTCCAGATGATGGTGCTGAATCTTACCTAACCTCTTCCATTTTTGGAATATCGCTTTGTTTCTTGACGATGCTCTTTGCCTCAAAAAACATATCCGTAGAATTTTGAGGGATCCTTATCCTCATTGCGTGAATATCCTCCTTGGAGAGAGTTTTTCCTTTAAATTGCAGATCACCACCCCTCACTGCGACCTTGTAGCCTCGGTCCTGCATATTCTTCCTCGTCTTCATAAGAGCCATTCTCTCCTGATACTTTAGCTTTGACCTGACTTTTATTACCGGAAGATTCTTCTTAGAAAAGATCTTGTATGATTCGAAATACGAGATTTCTGGGATAGCGAGCCAAACCTGGCCTGGAACCTGGGTTCTTTCCAAAACAGGTGACTGATTCCACCATAACTGACTTCTTTGGCTTTGGAAACTTTCTCCCGAACCGAAGCAGCAAGATGATGGAAACGCGCAAGCTGTGCAGCAATTACCGATAGGCAGATAATGAATTGAATCTTTCCTCTCTGTCATTAACCAACTCATCATCTCGTTAAATGAACGAATTTCCGCGTACGAAGTCGTTAATGAACGATTTTGTTTCTTGGCTGAAATTACCACAATGGAATCTGCTCGGTTGGAACTGAAGGCTGTGAATCTCGTACATTTTTATTCTAAAGATTTAGAATTAAATTTAGTTAATGAATTAATACATCTTCCCACTTTTGCAAAACAGTACGAAAAGAGAACGAGTGAATCGAACGAAATTTTTCTCTATCGGATAATTTTGCAAAATAATGTACAATCTACTTTTTGCAATGCAGAAGTAGCACTTCGGACGGATTCATCGATGATGGTGACGAATTGCAGCGGGGAAAGATCTTTTTCGAAACTGAAGATAATGAAGAACAGATTGCGAACAACAATGAATGAAGAACGCTTGTCGAATCTAATGCTTCTCAGTTTGGAAAGCGACATACTTCGCGATATGACTTTTGATCCTGTTGTCAAAACTTTTGCAAATAAGAAATCGCGCAAAGCTTTTTTTACTTACAATAACGAAACGATTGTTTCCTTTAACCTTTAAACATTTTTATTTATTCTCAAAAAATTAAGACATTTTTTTCACTAAATGGCACAAAATTGGGTGATGAGACTATTAGATAATATAAAAAAAATTCTCTACCACCCTCATATAGCGATGCGTCTAAACGACAAGGTGCCATTCCAGCCTTAAGAATCATCACACATCGACTTTGATTTGGATCCGATTTTGGATCGCATACATTATCTTTTATTTTTACAGTTTTTTAAATTGATGGTGTAGAGGATCGTGTTTCACATTCAGCACTAGAAAACACCCAGTGATTGAGCGGTGGGAACTTACTGGACTGTCAGTGACTTCTTTTTGTGTCATTGCGGTAACCTTGCCGCTTGCCATGTTTATTTTCGCCCGTTTTCTATTGCGATTAGGAGTCCATATATAAATTCCAGCAAAAACGTCGTAAGTCTCCAAAATTGCAAAAACATCACCATCGGATGTTGATAATACAATTTGTTCTCGGGTTGGCATTCGACCTTTCTTCAATACAATTAGTTTGTCAGAAGGAAAAGTGTATCTTCGAAGTTCAAATATCCGCTGCGAATTTGCAAAGGGAATGAGCCGAATAAATTTTAGTTCTTCAAGTCCACATCCATTCCCGTCAGCAGAAGGAAGCCTCATAGGAGGAGCAGTGGACCTGGCAGGAGAAGACCTAGACCTGGCACGAAGAGTAGGCTTGGTAGCAGGAAACCTGGTCCTGGCACGAACAGAAGTCTCAGCAGGAGGAGACCTGGTCCTGGAACGAAAGGAAGTCTCGGCAGGAGGAGATCTGGTCCTGGCACGAAGAGGAGACTCGGCAGGAAGAAGAGACCTCTCAGGTGAATGATTTTTTTCAGGAAAATAATATGACAAAGAAAAAGAAGATTGACGACGAGGAACACCAGGGATAGGGTCACCATTAGGTAAACACTCGAACTGTGTACTGAAATCTGCAAACGAAAGAGGGGATTAAAAGTTTTTTTATAATCGATTAAAATCAATTTCTAAGTAATAAACACATAGAAGAAAGTTTGAATAAATAAATACTCCCGCACTAAATGTATGGGATTTCAAGGGATTCGTTGGATTTTTCTGAGAGTTTAATATTTTATAGATTTCACGAGGTTCTGATTAAGCCGGCCTTCTTATTTAATTTGATTTGATTTGGTTTTATTGCGACAACCCAACAGCTTACAAAAAACCACTTACAAGGTTGTATTAAATTGTACATACAGGATCCGTATTTATGAGAGTCATTTATATTAATAGTTCACATTTACAATATTAGTTGTTGCTGCTTATTTTGATTCATTATAATTCTTTTTGTATAAGTTCGTGCTTGTTGTATAAATGTATTTAGAGACATGTCAAATATATCGATTTTAACCGCTATAGACTATAAATCATTCAGGTTTCTACATAGTTTGTAGATCGGCGAGTAGTACAATGTATTATTTGAAGTTGGTGGAAGATACAGAAGAAAATTACTTCTGCTATTTTTTGAGGTACATTAAGAGGGATTAATTCCAAAATGTCAGGGAATTCGATCATTCCGTTTAATACTTTAAAAACAAATCCTAGAGAAAGTAATAAATGTCTTTCTTGAATTGTAATTGTGTCAAACTTTTCATAGAGTTGCGTATAGTCACTCTCTCTGACGAAATAAAAACCGTCATTTTTTAACACTAAAAATTTCAGGAATCTCTTCTGTATCTTCTCCAATGCTTCCTTTGCTATTTGAGTATGTGGACTCCATATCACGGATGCGTATTCTAACTTCGAGCGCACGTTAGCATCAAATAGGACTGTAAGAGTCTTTGTGCTTTGTAGATTTTTACATGAGCGCAGAATAAACCCTAGCATTTTATTAGCAGATCTCGCAATACAGTCAATATGCTCTTTGAACGATAGCTGAGGATCATATAAAAGGCCGAGAAGGTATCAACACATCTTCCAGCCTTTGGATAACTTCTGCAAAATCATTTAGAATTAGATCCGGT
>CAKNWT010029672.1:0-10413 GCA_932066315.1 Andricus coriarius | reverse complement strand
TGTTCGAAATTATTCTGATTTTGCGACACTATATTTGCGAAACTATTCCCTGGTTTAATCCAGCCTGATTTTTGGATTGCTTTATCCATTCTTTCTGACTTGAGTTTGGCCGATCTGACAATGAATTTTTGCTTTAATTCTTTGCGAAAAGGACATCCTTTGTAGGATGCTGGGTGGCCTATAGCCCTACAGTTTACACAATAAAGTTCTTTTTTATCCACTACGTTATTTTCGTTAATCGAACATTGACCCGGTTCGTGTGGTTCCGCGCATTTTACACACTTGTATTTCTTGTGACAAAATTTCGCGATGTGACCTAGACTTTGGCAGTTATGACATTGAATCGGATCTCTTTTCTTGATTCTTTCCCATCTAACGACTTGATTTGCAAGCCTAGTCAATTTAAATACTTCGTTAAGCTTACTACTCCCGGTGAATTGAACCAAGAACGCGTCCCCTCCTGTTTTCCCTTTAAAAAACTCTCTTAGGTTAATTTTCCTAATTTTTATTAGTTCGACATTTTCTAGCCTAGCTTCTTCTATTTCCGTCTTTATGTCAAACTCGTCGAAGTCTCCACTCACCCCCTTTAACAATAAAGACTGAACCTTGTCACTTTGCGGAGCTCTGTAATAGAATTCTATTTTCTGATTTAATAAAACTTCTTTAACTTTTAGTCCATCATTTTCGGAGCTGACATATATCACGGATTTATTCTCATCTAGATTCTTGATCGAATAATCATTATTTCCTAGAACCTTATTTAGCGTATTTCTAAACTCTTTAACATTTAGATTCGACGCGTACATTGGAGGAAATTTCGAGTTATTCTTGTTTACCTTGTGTGTAGAAAGATGATTATTATCCGTCGATTCTGCATTTGGGTCAGCTGTATCCATTTTTGTCACCTTGTTTCTCCTTCCCTTGACTCTTTCTGCCTCTCGTCTGCTCTGAACTCTGGTAAAATTCTCATCATCATCGTTGTTCTCCAGGCTGCTGAACTTATTGTGACATGGAACCTCGGGTGTGATCACATCTTTTCGTTCTTGGAGGAGTTCGAGGATAATTTTCTCCTTCTCTTCCAGCTTTTGGGTTAGTATCTTGATTTGGTCTTGTATGTTGGTAGCCATGTCGATTTGGTTGCCAACAACAGAGATATCTATATTATCGACCACAGGAATCTCGGCTGGATTGTTTTTTATATCAATCGAGGAACCGTTGGATGTCTCGAGTGGCTGATCTAGGATTGTCGATGCTGGTTTTGTATTTGAACTGCCATTTTCCTCAACAGTATCCGGAAACGGCGTATTCACATCCCCACTTCCACTCTTTGCGTCCTTGATGGATGCTGCCCTTGGACTTGGGGTCAGTTTTTTCTTTATAGGTGTAGGAACCACGTTTGGATGAATTTTTCTCCATATATTTTTCGATAATAGAATCTCTTCTCTAGTGAGAGTTGCCCTTCTTATCGGCGCATTTCTTTTCAATATCAAAACTCGGAGTATAAAAAAGAAAATTCAAAATATAAGCTACAGCTATGCAGGGTCGCGTGACAAATTTTGGAGACCCGTTTCTTAACCATTTTTTTGCTTTTAAAATTTTAATGATCACTTTAAAATATTTATAATTTTGGAAATTTTAAATCTCGAAAAAATTTTTAATCGCAAATTATTTCTTGGTTATAAGTTCTAGTAGATTCAAGATTAATAAGAAGTTAGATAGCTATATAGATGAAGTTTATATAAGTTATATAAATTTAAATAAGTTATAATTCACTAATAAATTATTATTCACTAACCGGCGTTATCTGTTAAACACATTGGCCAGGGGGATGCAGAAAATTTCGTTGCATGCGCACAGTAGCGACTGCAAAGCTACATTTTATAGAACTGAGGTCTATAGATATCATATTGAAGTAGTTCACAAACACTCAATACCTCGAATCGAATTTTTATGAGATTTTTAAACATTTTTTCAAGAATTTTTCTATACATTTGACTGAATTGAGGTATTTAAATCTTATAATGGTGTGGTTACAAACTCAATACCTCAATTGTGATTTCTACGAAAGTCTTCAACATTTTCCAATGAATTTCACTATATATTTTATTGAACTTTTTTAAATCGGAGTTCAATATAAAGTTTACAGAACTCTTGTAGTGTTAATCCAGATTTGTTCAACATTAAATCATGAACATTATACAGAATATAGAAAATTTGTTCAAGGTTCGCTCTCATCCCCGACTCTTGAAATAATTCAAGAAAGTTTAAAGAACTTTTTTTTTCCGTGTAGACATATGCCCTTAAGGTAAATGTCCCAGTAATCGTGAAACTTGGTTATAATTAATTATTATAATTATAATTAATAATTTTAATTTATTGTTAAAAAAATATGTTAAAAGTGACATTTAATGGTAAAACACACTTATTTTTAGCATTGTATAATAGCAAATAGAAATTACATTAATTCAAATTAAATAAAAAGCAAGAAAATTGGCTTCACGATTGCTGGCTCTAGGGTCACGATTACTGGGACGTTTGACTTATGTGAAATTCGCTTTTTGTTATTTCTCTCTGATTAGAGATTTTAGTGGTTATGTTCCTTTAGATCAATGAGATACGAGTATTTACTTTTTTAATTGAAAATTAACGACTTTGGAATAGGGAAATAGAAATGTAGAATGGTTAGCTGATTATCATATGAATGTCAAGGTTAAATGTAAATAATGTAATATATCCAGAAGACTTTTATATAAACCTGAAAAATAATAAATATTGTAAAATTATCTAAATAAAATTAAAACTTATTCTAGCGTATAAATTTTGTTTTTGATCTATGATGAATTAAATATTTACCTGAGTAAAACGAAGATTGTTGAGGTCACATATTTTCCCATTGTTCAAGAGAAAACGGAACAGTTTTCTATAATATTGAAAAAATGGTTGAAAATTTTTTATTTGGTAAAAACCATTCTGAATTACAAAAAGAGATAACTCTAATTGAAATAAGAATCCATTAAGTTGGATATTAGAGTAGAAACAGACTCGCCTGGAAAGATTTGTGAGATTTAGTTATTTTCAGGAAACTAAATATTTGTATACTCCCGGATGGATACCTGTAAGTAATTAAAAATTTATACTTTAAACTTTGTATATCCCTTATATTATAATTTTTCCTTTATATTATAATGCACCTTCACAATTTCATTTCAGAAAACTCCTTTTTGGTTACTTATTTAACATATCAAATCCTACCCTCGAAATTACACATCGGTAACACGTAATCCTTGAGTTTAATTCTCATATAAGCATGCACCTGAATGTATTTACTTTTAAGCATGAACATTTCCGTATGTACACTTACAATACTACTGGTAATAGACCACATCTACTTATGTATCTTAGTTTACTTCATTACTTCTGTTGAATACCTATTTTTTTTATTTTAATCGTTATATCGATCACCATCACTTTTTAATTGTAATATGTATCACCTGTTCCTTATAGGGCTATGTAGCCCTAGGAACTTTTCATGAATAAATACAAATACAAATATAATATAGAAAACTTTTTTCTTTTCTCTTAAGCCATGGGAAAATATGTTACCTCAAAAATCTTCGTTTTACTCAGGTAAATTTTTAATTTATCATACGATCAAAAATAAAATTTACATGCTATAATAACTTTTAATTTTATTTAGATAACGTTAGAATATTTATTATTTTTCAGATTTTTATAAAAATCTTCTAAATATGTTTTGAAAAATGTATACATCTTGAAAAAGAATTGAAAATCAGTTCAAAAACCGTTCATGATTAATAAAATTTTAACAACTATATACTGGCAAAGGACTCTAAATTTATACACTATTATTAACCAGTTTAAAGAACTTTTATATAGATGAATGTAAATGTTATTTTTGGTCAAGCGTAAAATATTTATTTTTGATCACCCTGTTTCATAGCGCAATCTCGTGGATGTTAAGCTTAAATGAAAATAAAATGAAGAAATCAAGGATAAAACATGTAAATATTGTATTGAAACTGCAAGTAATGTTTCAAAATATATAAGGGCACATCTATCTGGCCATTTGAATTTTCGTTTTGTTTAAATAATACAATTTTATTACAGTTCTTATTAAGTTATACATATTACTTTGAGACCGGTAACGACAATGAGAGTATTACCAAGAATAAAACCGGCAGATAAATTCTTTGAATATTTATAAGACTGGTTCAAAGTGAACATATCCTCAAATGTCCACTCTATTTATATTATTGGGCGAAAAATTCAAATTTAAATTTTTGAAAATTTTAATATTTTGACAGTGAAACTTTTTCTCTATGTTTTTTCATTTATAAATATATATTTAAAAGTAAATTACTCTTTTGGAACCATATAAACATTATCAATATTGATGAACGTAAATAGATGAATATTGTTAAACATGCAATCACTTTATAAAATTCATAAAAAATTTTCAATATTTCACTTGTAATATACATTTTAACAAAACTTAAAAATTTTATTTTCAGTATTGATAGTATAATAATCACGTATAAAATTATCTTCTGATTAAATGAGTACACAAAAAAATTGTTAATTTATATCATTCGAATAGCAAAAATCAGTGAAATATGCGTTTCTGAATCAAAAGTGAATAAATCAATTTTCGTTCAGTGTATTACTTCAAGATAGTAGTAAAATAACAAGTTTTTTATATTTTATTTATTTAACAGCCTAAATAATTATAACAGCCCATTATAAATTTTATTTCTTTAACCAGGAAAATTTCATTTTCATAAAACTGATTTCTCTCGCAAATAAGGAAAGATATGAAAAAGTGCGAGACAGTTTCTTTAATTGGGTGGTCGTTTATTCGTGACGTCAACGACTATACAACACGTGCCCAAAATCTTATCTCTGTTTCCAGGTTATTCTAAGCAATCAGAGGTTAATGCGCGATACAAGTCACAATAGAATTGATAAAATTTTATTACTCAAGTATAATTGATGTAACGTTCGAATGATGTGAATATTAAGTTATAGTTGATTGAATTCATCAAATTTTAATGAAACTATAAGTGATTTCTACCACTCTTTCCTTTAAAATGATAAGTAGATTGTAACATTGTTTAAAAAAGTAGAGCATTTTTTGAACAACAGATATTTTCTGTTTTGTAGGAATTTTTAAATGCTAAAAATCCTCCAAAAACTTTTCCCTATATTTCACGTCGTTTGACTCAAAATTTGAATTTTAAATTTTTCCATAGTAGTTTAAATACATTTTTTTCAATTTTTAAAAGCTGCAATTCCTCACCTATAGTTTTTTCCATACCTCACGTCGTTTGGTTCGAGATTTGAATTTTCAATTATTTTGCATAGTATTTTTGATAAATAAAACCAAAATGACGAGTCCTATATATAATAATATTTTAAACTTGTTTTACTTATTTTTCTTCATTTTGCTTAAAATTAGAATTTTCAGCTTATTCAATTTCGATGCATGGAACAAAAAAGAGGACTCCTATCAAAAAATGGTAGAAACACATTGTAGATATTTTGAAAAACTTCAATTCTACTCTTGGACTTTTTCACGTATCTGTCGTCGATTGGCGTAAAAATGGAATATTCGAGTTTTGGATAACATTTTAGATGGATAACGCCATAACGTTTTGTCAATGAATGCTGGTTAACGACAAAACTTGATTTTCGGCTACAGGTGGTCTCAAAACGTGCAGACCGGTGAAAAACTAAGGTGAGAAATTGCAGGCAATTCTAATACTTTCTCAATCATAAATTATAGAATGTAAAAAGGTGTGTCCGCTGCGCGGGCGCATTCTCACTGTGCGCTACCTTTTAAAATTAAAGCTCAAACCATAGCCAACTGTAATTTGGTGATTACGTATTTTTCTGTTGATTTTCACTCGATTCAAGTATGTCCGAATCGTGAAATTTTCCATATTATGTTCAACTCTATTATAATAAATGTATATTAAATTGGTTCCTGCACCTACCTTGGCCGGGATTGTTTATTCAGATATTGCAAAATAAAGTACAAATTTGATTTTTCAGGTTTAATTGAATATTTTTTCCCTATTTTGCATTAATGTTTATTCGCAGCGATCCTGAAAAATGTATAATTTTAATAATTATATATTATTACAATTCATAATATGCATTGATATTGAAACATATGTATTTTCATTAAATTGTTTTCACAATTAACGCAGATTTTTTAACTTGCGGCTTCATTGGGTTATGTTCTTTTATGAGGGGGGTGAGGCAGTTTTACAATTACGCCTATGTTGAAGTTTCATATGAATTATCAGAATAAGCGTGTAACGTGAGGAAAGAGGATTACAATGGTCAGAAGAAGCGTTTCATAATACTGGATCTGTCCCTGGACGATTTGACAGTCATTTGATTCATTCTGATTGTACCGTTTCACCTCTTTAAAGAGGGAAAAAGTTATTATTTATGAAATTCAAATGTATAAAAAAAATATGTTTCTACTCATTAATCCATCTTAGAAACAGACGCAATAATTTAGAGGTGCTCATTAGATAGCGACTGGTATATATATATAATACTAAAACATCTTGCAGAAGAATCAGTATACATCAATTCTTTACAAACCAATTTCCTCTGTTTCTTAGAAAAGATGTGGATCATTACTGGTACTCTGGTTTTCACTTTCGTGGTCACCGTTAATTCTATTGGTAAATATATAATTAAGTACATTGTCAATCGCATTTCCATTGTAGCATACATATTTTATTAATTTCTATTCTCAATTTTTTAACTTAAAAATCGTAAACTCGTAAATGTTTCTTAGTTTTAAACTAATTAAACTATAAGTATGACATGTAAACTTTGGAGAAATTCATAATTAACCAAATTTTAAAAATATACAGTTTTTCAAGAAACTCTATTTGTATCACAATTTTCCTTGTATTTGTAATTGTGTATAGTCGTTCACCAGAAAATGACGCAATCTTCATGCCAAGTTGAAGTTTACATTATTTCAACAGAGCAGCTGTATGACCATAACATATTAGTAACGATTTGAAAACATAATCAAAGAAAATACGGAGAGTTTTTAGAAATGAGTTTCAAAATTTTCAGATAAACCGCTGCTATTTTGTCAATTTCTTTTCTTTTTTTTAATTGTTAGTTTTTATCGAAGGAGAAGAAAATTTTCTCTTGGACTCAGAAAGAAAAATGAAGGTACCGATATTGGTATAGATAATACGAAGGTTTTAACCAAATTTCGATCTGGGATGATTAAATTGACCCTCTGGGATGATGTTCGACTTGACTATGAGGGTGGTTCACAAAAAACTTGTATTTATTTTTCGGTGGTCACAGTTTGGTTCTCTGGATGAGAATATGTTCTCCTAATTTTTTCAAATTTTTAAAAAATTGTTTCGAGGTTGGCAGCAAACATCAAATTTACGTGCAATGTAAAATTAATTTGTATCAAGCAATTACTTTCTTTCCACAATCTGTAAAATTTTGCTAGTAATTACATACATTTTATCAATTTTGATTTAAGTTGGCAATAAAGTATCTTTGGCGCAAGAGAAAAAGCTATATAATTCAAATAAGCTTCTTTAAGGGATCCAATTCACACTTACTGACGCTGATGCTTATTCATTGCAAATGATTTTCACAAAGTTTGATAAGTGATCGGAATTTTATATAGAAAATAAGAAAAATGTAGACCGACAAAAATTTTGAAAATCGAAAACAGAACTATGTTGAAAAGTAGGGTATGAGGAACCTGAATATGCATAATTAATTTATAGACCATTGGCCCATTATAATTTTAAGACTCTGAAAAATTCTTATGTTTCTTAACTTTGTTCAAGCAATTACAAAGCAATATAAAAAAAAAATGAAACACACTAGGTGAACTTAATATTCAATTTTTCAATATGACCTTCTGATTGTTTGAATATAGTTTAAAATGTTACACCATCTCGAAGTTTAATTATAATTTTCTACTTTCTCGTTTTCCATGTTTACAACTTTTTTTAAATTATTATATACATTCCTGAATAATCTTTTTTAACAAACAATTAGTTTTCCATGGTCGAATGAAGAAATATCTTGACTACTCGAAATAGTAATACAATTTTCTACTAATCTTTAGTGGCTCACTTTTCGCTAATAATAGGATCTGTAAAATTTCACTAGCATTTTCCGGGTAAAAATACTGGATCTTGATTTTTTCTTGGGTAAAGGCTAATCAGACAGTTTAAATTTCTTCTGTATCTCTAGCTCGTGAAACGGACCCAGACTATTTTTGATGTCTTAAGAATAATATTTCCGACCTGAAGACAAAAATATATATGACTTGAGACCAAAGTCTATGAGGGTCATTAGTAATCCGCTTTAAACTTTATAGAATGTTTATATTATTTATCTTCATGGTGTTTACTTGTTATGTATTAATAAGTTTATTTATCTGCAATAATTATGTTCTCTAGATGGCGAATCTAAACATTTTGTCAATTTTTTCCTATCTCCAATAGTTCACCAGATACTTCTAGAAAATGAAAGTTTTAATCTTTTTATATAAAATTGTCTATGCCTGCAGTTGTTCAGACAGACAGGTTCCGAATTTCTTGTTTAAAAATTAGTTATTACAAAATTAAAAGTTTTATCGATTGTGAAATTCTAATCCTCAGCAGATGTCAACTGTTTGGTCCTAACTCCAGCAAATGGCAGGCCCTAGAGGTAGGTTCCATAGTTTATAGAGGTCGGAGACTCGGAGTATAATGGACAATAAAATTTACAAACGAAAATTTTTGTAATTTTGACCCTGGCAAATGTTGAAGCCACAAATTGGTAATATAATTTTCTTTATGAGCAATTCGGTATGTTTATCAAGACTTACACTTCTTCTCTTAAGTCAAGTCTGCCTGGTCTTCTCTTGACAAATTTTCTATCAATTTTGATTCAGAGGGCAAAAAAGCTTAAGAACTAAAATATACTTATTTAGAGACCGAAGCAGATAGGTATTTACCTCGTGCCTGATTGATAAAATGGATTTTTTTTGAAATTTTGTTATTAATCTATGACACAAAATAAAACTTTGTACTCTCACGACATTTTCTACTTCGGCGAGCCATTATATATTTACAGCGTTTAAAAATATATATTTTTCATAAAATCTTATACGCATCCCTGCAAGTCATATTTTGCAAGTTATCAAAATATGTGCGCTCGAAATAATACATTTTTTTTTGTAATTTTTTTCTGCACAGAGATGCTCAAAATGATTTGATAAAATTTTGTTATTAATCAATAATACAATTCTCTAACATTTTTTTTTTTTTAACAAAAACTGACTAGGATTTGAAAAAAAATTAAGATATTCGTAATCAGAGGACTTTTCTACCGTTTGAACACAAGGCATCTCGGGTACCTATTAGTGCATATAGAAGTGTTAGTGACGACTCGATTAGGCTATTTGTAAAAAATGTAGTGAGAAAAAATATAGTTAATTTTAATTTTAGGATTATCGTCCAACCATTAATATACATATATAACCCTTTTCCTAATAGAAAAATTGTAAATTTATTGAATGTATGTTCTGAATATAAAATAAAATATAAAAACTAATTTTATATAACTCAGGTTTTAAATGTGTCATCTCATCTGTTATATATTTTTTCCGATTGTATGCGGAAGGTCTCAGAATTTTGGCGATCTATACAAAAAATATTCAGGGGTTCAATTATGCTCTTATATTTGTCTGTTCCTCATATTCTCCTTTGTATTAGTTACAATTTTCATTCAAAAGATCTTTGTCTAAGACTGGTATGTATAATTTAAAAAAATAAAAAGATACGAAAATCTCACTTTTTAGCTTAATTTTATGTTTGCAACTTCTAAGAAATTTTTTAAAAATCTGAAAAAATTCGAAGAACATTTTTTCACCTAGTAAAACAAACTGTCGCGATCCGGCTGCTGAAAAATAAAAATAAGTTTTTTGTGAACCACCCTATTGACCGTAGATTGCGAAATCGCCGTTTTTTAAATATGCAGTTATTTTTGCAATATTCAAGCAACAAGTTTCAAACTTTCAGAAAATATTCCCCTTGCCACTCTTTAACAGTATGCAAAAATGCAGTACAAAATAATTAACAATTTTCCTAAGAAGTCCTTTGTATTGAAAAATGGACTTCTTTCAGCGGAATTTCGACATGTTTGGCCTAAAGGATATCAACTAAAGTGGATTATTTTACTACAGAGGATTCTTAATATCACGCACACGTAGCGCTGAAGCGACTTTTGATAATTAACCCACATAAAAGTGGCTACGAAAGGATGAGACGTTGTTTTTTCATGAAAAAATAAAATAACTCTGTCAATTTGCACCATATAGAATTGGGGTAAAAATTG
>CAKNWT010029655.1:0-10059 GCA_932066315.1 Andricus coriarius | reverse complement strand
CTCCTGTACGTTTGGTTTATTTTTATCAGTTAAAAGTGGTAATTATGAATAAGAAAACCTGTGACGTGTTGACGAATTGGGGATTCGCCGATAAAATCCCACAATTTTATTTCAGTATTATTTCCTCTATTTTACTGTGATATAGTTATATATATGGTGATTCCTAACCTCATTTCCACAACATCGAACAATGCCGGTCATATCTGAATATTTTATTGCTTTAAGTATCGACAACAAATTTGTGTTAGGAGATTAATTTTTTGATTAAAACAAGTGTAATAAATAATATTTTAATTATTTATTACACTATTTATTAATATATTTGCTCAAGATACATAATAAATTATTACTTTGATTTCAAAAAATTGTTTTGTTATCCCGATAAAATATTTCTTTAAATCAAAGAAATATTTAGGTTCAATGAATTAAATTTTTCTTTAAATTAAACAAAAAATTACATTGAAACAATACCCATTTCTTTAAATTAAAGAAATATTTTCGTAAAATGGAAGAACATTTTTCATTCAAACAGTAAAATATTCTGTTGAACCGCAAAAAGAAAGGCGACCAAAACATTTCTTTGATTTAAAGAAAAATTTGTTTGACTGAGAGCCAATACATATTTTTCTTTGATTCAAAGAAATTTTCTTTCAGTAAAACAAACTTTTTTCTGAGTGTAGACCTAACCTACCATCAGCTGTAATCACATTAAATTTCTACCATTCAGGACAAATTTTGGAAAGAGATCGACATGTACGTTGCACTTTGATCATAAAAAGCTATTCAATCGACTAATTCTAGATTATTACTTCAATTGCGAATATTTGATGAGATTTAAAGAAATAAATAAAAGCACTTTGAGTTTTCAAGCTTTCAAGTTTTCAAAGTGTACAGCTATCCATATTTTAATGTATATTCAATTTCAACCACCGCGTATGCAAATTACTTCATATATATTTGTATTAAATTTAATACAGATTTTTCTAACAGTGTATAATTTTCTTCCGCCCATAAAACCACTTAATCTTTGTTTATTGAGATTGTGTTAATAAATATAGCTTGAAGTCATTCACACACTTATTATGTATGCAAATTGTTTTCGTTTTGTAACACACAATAATTTTTAGTCGAATAGAGGTGTGAAAAAAAACTAAAAAGTTGAAGTTCGAAAGCAGAAGAGTAAAATATCATATATAAACCCTTATGAAGGGTAATTTGAGTATTATTCATATAATTAAGGTAAATCTGTTTATACTTTACATGTCGTATCATGATTGGGTTTCCTGCCAATCACTTACTATTTTTACAGATATTAACGTCAATTAATAGTTTTAATTGTTTTTAATCGCTGCTCAGGGCCCAATGACCACGGTTTAAACTTTTCTTTAAATAAAAGAATATTACGCAATAATTTTTTCTCCAGAGGAACAAGAGTTAGGGGGTGAGTCGTAAAAAAAAGATTGGGTTTTTTGGATTACCCTAGTGGACATGAACCACTCGAACAGGAATATTGAGTTGGAAACCACCCAACTTAAGTTATAAAATAGGCCGTGTCTACGTATACCGAAATTTGGGTACAAATAGTCGCATTTTTTCCGTACGAATAGGGGTAGCTGGAAAAGGGGCTATTTGTACCGAAATTTCGGTAAGAATAGCCGGATTTTTGTGTAGACACACCCATATTTGTACCGACATTTCGGTACACGTAGACGTAGACACTTCCTATAAAATATGTAGAACTTAATCATGTATTATATATAGCTCTTTTTCCTAAATTGTTGATAAAGCTAGTAATTTTAATAATAAATATAACCAAGTTCTACAGAATCTCTCGACGAAATAAAGTCGGCTTCCGATTCTTAATATTTAATGAGAATTTCAATTTCCTGTCTTATCGGAAGCAAAAACTCAAAATTCCAAATAACTATTTTATATGAACCATTTCAACCCAAATTGTTTTTCTAAAGTACCTATGCCTTGGTTGCTCAATTTTAAAGTGGAGTACGTGTATAAGGGCTTGATCCTTCAGTGTCGAAATAAACATTATTTTAATCAGCAAAAACTTCTAAATTTTATTTAAGGGTACAGTATACATACATCTTTTAAATTATCTTATTTATTATCTTATTAGCACATATTACCTTGTCATGCCTTTTTTTAATGGTAATCTCGAATGGCAATCTCGAATGATGATCTGGAAACTTAATGAAAGGAGGTGCCAAACGTAAGAACCAACTCATGTTAGCCGTAAAATGTAGATGTGTAGAATGAGAGGGGGGATGAATAATACTGAGTCGGCCCCTTTCTCGAATCGGTACCCCCCGCAGGTTACGTTCCTGGGATGCGTGTGTATTTTCGAATCGCTTGTTCCAGTGTGAGTGACAAATCTATGTGGGATATTTATTAGTGTAGGTATAATGCGTGTATTCCACCAGGAACTCTTATAGTGGGGAGTGCACGCGTGCCTTGGTTTTGGTTTTAGTTTGGTGGCGGCCTTTGCTCGGCGTGTGCATCCACCTTTCGCGACAGTTTCTTTTCTTTGGCGGCACTTCTTGAGTTTCAAAATTGTTTTCCCCCGTATAAAAAATTCGACATCAGTGATCGATCGAAATTAAGTGCAGTGTTATCAGTTTTGTAAATAATTTTGCAAGTGATCAAGTGCGAGTGTTAATTTCGTGCTAATACTAATGTTTAATTGTGATTTATAATAATAATAAAAAAACAGGTTTTCGTTTCAAATGGAATGGATTATAGATAGCTGCTAAAAAAATCAATTTTTTTCGTAGGTAAGTGCACGTGTATAGACTGCTGTAACTTTTTTTTTAATATTATGAAATCAAAGTTTTATAATTTAAAGTAATGTAATTTTACTATACGAGTCGTATTTCTCTCATTATAATCACCATTGAAAAATGACATAATTTTTATATTGTTTAGCCAAAATACCTGGAATTTGAATTCTTGTATGCGCATGCGCGCTGAGACGTCTCAAAATAGAAAAACGTCATATGGGATTTTTATTTTGTTTTTCACTAAAATTGAGAACCATCCTGTTTATTTCAATTGACAGACAGCTTGGATGGATAATGTAAGGGCGCTATAAAATTACTTATTGCCAAAAATGTGAAAGAAACTTTTTTAATAACTTACTACTCTTCACGACGATTTTTTCAATTTTGTGATTTGCGTATCTTCAAAAATATGAATCAATGAAAAAAGTGTGTTATTGATTTCCTTTTTTTTATTTGCTAATGCATAGTTTTTAAGGTACTTAATAATGTGGTCGTAGGGTTTTGTTGAATTTTCCATATTTTGGCAGATATTGTAAGTATTTAAATTAGAGTTTTGAAAATCGGACCATGTTTTAATAATTTTGATTTCTGCTATTATTGATCTGACGAGAAAAATACTTATGAACAATATACGCAGTACGTTTTGAAATTGAAGAAACTTGAACAAAATTGCCGAAATATCAATTTTTATATTGTTAGATAGTAAACAAATTTTAATTGTGTTTTTTAAGGTAGGAATACCGCAAAATTAAAAAAGAAATAAGTATAATGTTTGAAGTGTCTTTAAGTTAAAAAAATATATATTTTCAAAGTTAATCAGTCGTGAAAAATAGGTATTTTTCAAAATTTAAGTCTCTTATTTTCTACAAACTGTTTGCAAGTCCTCAACAATGACTAAAATCAGTTTAAATTATTACTAGAAATGATTACTCTTGTATTGGTGAGGAAATATGAAAAATTGTTTATTTTTTATTGACAAAGGAATACACAAAACTGCTTTCCTAAGGATTCACAAGACTCAGATATTTTATTCGATAAAATTTTCATTGCAACAAATGTAAAAGTAATATTCAATTACAACTTCTTCCATAATAACTATTTTTGTCAATATCATTATCAAATTTAATAAAGAAATGATCTTAGCTCTTATTAAATAGATAGGCATTCGGTTTTTCCTGGAATGAACTAAAATTACTTTTCGTTAACAATTTTCGACATTACATTACTTTCCAGTAAAAATTGTTAATAGCTCAAACAAATTCAATAAAAAAATTAACAATTCAGCCATTCTTTAACATATAGACCTTCTTTTTTCAGATTCCGTTAAAAAAGTTTGTTTATGAGTTAAAAAGTGGCCAAATCATTAGTTTGCTTATCACATTATTTAAACAATAAAATGTTGACCTGCTGGTAAATTATGCACGTAGGAGGTCATTTTGGTAATGCTTATATTTTATATAGTAGAAAAAACAAAGTTTATATGTTAAAATATGGCTTAATCGTGCGCTTGTTCATTAAATTTGTTTAAAAAATCAAAAATTTTCACCAGAAAATTTACTAGAAAAGTGTTACTGAAAAGGAATTTTTAGTTCATTCCATAAAAACTGAAAGCCTATCTATATTCGATAACAGCTTAAGAGGTAATTTTCTATTGAATTTGATAATAATATTTAAAAAATAGTTAATATGCAGTAAGTCGTCATTAATTATTACTTTCGCGTACATTGCGACAAACGTTTTATGGAATCAAATATCTGAGTCTTGTTACTTCTTGATCAATATTTTTTACTTATTAATTTTGTTTATAACAAATAAACAATTTTTTATATATGGTCACCAATATAAGTGAGCAACCGAAAAACATGGAAATTCTTGATTTAAATATATATATTTCAAAATAAGGCGCCCAACCCGATCATGGCCAGACTGAGTCATCCAGAAGGACTGCGGGATATGGCCCTGCGCAGGCCCCTTTTAATTTTTTTATTCCTAGCCATATTCTTATTTCAAAACGACAAATATGTTAATTCATCGCTGATGTATAATTCAGAACATTTTTATAATTACTTGTTTGCATAAGAATGTTTAAAGTCTTAAATGCTTCTCATTAAGTGACGAAAAATCATATAGAAATTCTGAACTTATTTTGAGGTTATATTTAATCTTGATTATAATCAATCAACTAAACTTCGCCTTTATTGCGCAAATTAGGAATAGTCACAATGGATCTAACCCGTAGAGTACTTTTCGCTTTTAGCATTATGCTTTAAAATTAAATATTGCAAATGAAAATTATAATTATTCTTGAAAGCGTCCTTCGAACTATATCATCACATGAAAATTATGGAAGTAACGAGAATAAACTAAAATATTAAACGGTTGAAGTAAATAGGCATTATGTAACCAAATTTAATATCTCACGTAAATATTCTTGAATCACACTCGATATCATCGCACATGCTAATTATTTATAATTATACGGAATAAAACAAAAATACCGGACGTCGAATGTGGTTCGCACCCGAACAATAGCAGTAGCCATGCTACAGCCACAATATGGCAAACCCGATCGAGCCACATCGGAAATCGTGATGAAATTGGGCAATTTCTGCACGGAAAAGTGTAATTTTGAAATTTAAATTCTTTAAATGAGCTATCTTATGATTATTTTAATGTTTTGCTTAAATTGTCTGTATATTATTACAGATTTATGTTACGCAAAGTATTGCTGAGTGCGAACAATTTTAGGTTTAACTTAGTTGCGGCTCATTTTCACGTATACTTTATTGAAGCCATAGGCTTGCTGTGATGTAAAAAAAATTAAACACGTAACTTAAATCTGAAAATTTTCACCTCATTCGCAATTGTTTGCTATGTAATTTAATGGAAAACAATTGCGAATCCAATTTAAAAAGAATGAATGGATTGTTAAAATCAGTTTCGATCTAAATGAATGTCGTTTCTTAAACTTGAGGTTCGGTTCAATTTTTTTTAATGTTCTTCAATACTGTAAATTTCCAATTGGTTAGTATTGATACTCATATAATCAGAATCTTCTACATATGGACTGTATTTTTTTCTGAGTTTCTCTCTCAAAATTTTTTGACATGCTATAGACTCTATAGCATGTCATTTGAGACAACTTATTTTTTTACTCAAGAAGAAAAAAAAAGTAAAAGACATACGTGATAATAAAAAGATGGCTTTCAGTTTGTACTGGGTAATATTCATCGATTTAGTTAAAAGTACTGATAAAAATAACAAGTATACGTTTTCCGCGAATTCAAAAGACACGAAATTAACCATTACCTGTCTGCATATTCTGTCACCATACGTCTAATAACTTCAACTTTCGACGAGTTTCCGTTGATAGAATAAAATTGATTTCAACCTTCAGGGTAGCTTCACGGCATTAAACCTGATGAACTTGATTTCAGTTTCGATCCTCTTTAAAAGTATTTAAATGTTCTCAATTTTTCGCAAAAATCGTCATGAGATTAAACAGGATTGAAATAAAGCGCAATATTTGAAGTGAAAATGAATTGAAACATAAACGGCAGAAAATGACATTGTTTTAGATTCAAAATACGTTCTTAATTTAACCTACTTGAACTCGTTTTAATTCATTTTATTTCACACCTACTTATCGGGTTAGTACAAATATAGTTATTCATTGATTGGCAACAAATTAAACAATTTTCCAGAGAGTTTGCAGCCAAGCCTCATTTGCAAAAATTCCTCAACATCATTTCGCTTGGCTAGTTTCAAATTGTAGTATAATTCACATTCATATGTTTTTGTTCTATAAATGCTTACCATAAGCTTCCTGTGGGTGGAATAGAGTCTAAACTTGCAAATTTTATTTGACTGAAATATAATTCCTTCCTTATAGTAGAATATTTCAAATAATCGTGAATATTTTCAAAGGCTCTGCAATCTGCATATGGGTATTTCCACAAAAAATGACATTTTTCCTTTTAACAAAAGTTTAAAATTCTAGAAATTTAAATAAATGCATAATAAACATGAAATGGAAGCAGATATACGGTTCTTTCTTCTTTCTATATATTTAAGATACTTTTCAGTATCCTGTGAATCACTTTTATTTAAAAACATTATATTCTTCAAATTTATTAAGATATTAAAGAAATTACAATTCATTAATAGGTGAAAGAAATATCATATTTTGGCATAGTTGAACATTTTCTTCATTTATTTCACCTTTATTTCATTCATTTAAAACGCCATTACTTTCGCGCTGATTACGAAAATCATATTAAAAATTAGCGCAAATTTGATTTTCATGGTGAAACCTACGGAAAGCCCATAAAAATCATGGGTTTTCATGTTTATCTGGAGAACAATTGCAAATTTAAAAAAATGTTTTAAACGAAAGTTGTAGACCTTGTCAAAGTACCCATTTGATGTTTCATCCATTTTTTTGTTCGGGTAAGTTTTAGAGATAGTTGATGATAAAGGTGAAAGTAAGATAAAAGGTAAGTATTCCTGTGACCAATCACTGTAGCAAAAGGCGAAAGATTTGTGCGTGTTTTGTAAATTAAATGAAGTGAAATAATATATAACTGCAGTGATGGTCACAGAATGACATTTTCATCTTTATCATCAAATATCTACAACTTTTGTTTGAATTATTTTTTGAAATATTCTATTGTTCTTAAGTTGAACGTGAAACACCATGATTTTTATAGGATTTTTGTGGTTTTCACCATGAAAATCAACTTCGTGCAAATTTTTACTATGATTTTCGTAATTAGCGCATCAAAATGAGTTAAATGAATGCAAAAAGTGAATAAAGAAAAATAAGTGAGTATAAGGAGTTTAAAAAAATCAGAAGCAAGCGCTATTCGGAACTTTATCCCTTTTTTATTCCACACATTCTTTGCTTAAACCTACAGGTATAGAAAGAAAATAATCTAGATGATATACCGTTGATTTTTTTTTGCTATAACTCGCCCAATCTTAAAAGCAAACAAATTATTATTACAAGTGCTTGACACAGTTAAGAATTTTTTTCTAAAGTCATGGTTGGGGAGCGTTAATTGATTACGTAAGGGAGAAAAAGAATAAATGTCATATTGTGTATTTCTTTTATTACAAATTTTCGTAAATCATATTTTCATATCTCATATTTACTTTTTTGTTTTTTACGTCATTAATGAACGCTCCCTTAAGACCCTTCGGCTGTAAATGTGTGACAAATTTTGCCCGCAACATAATTTGCCTTTATGAAGTATCTTCCGTACACTAAAATGTGTTAAAAATCAAAACAAAATCCAGAGGATGAGATGCCGGCACGGCCCAGATGTGCGACATTTAAAAAGTAAAACTAGTGTCACGAGCTTGGATTTTTCTGGCTGACAGTTAGATGAAGGAACAACATCAAATCCATGAAATTTAAATAGTCTGTGTTTCTCCACACTGTTAAAAATAATATTAAATTTAATATACCTATGTGTATTAAAATTAATATATCAAGCATATATAATCGCCATTAAGATCGTGTATATTAAATTTCATATACATTCATGTTAATCACTTACAAGAAAAAGCAGATAATTCTACTTTACATAAATTCAAGATAGGTTTAGCGGTCATTTTCAATCCTAAATAATAAACCATGATACCTTCTTCCTATTAACCAAAAATAAAATTGGATTTTAAGTCGAAAAGCTCAATGAAGCAAATAAATAACAGAGCTAATCTACAATCAACTGCATTCGCATTACATTTTTACCATTTAGAGCGAATTTAGGGAAAAGTTCCACCCGTACATTGCACTTTCATTATAAATCAGAATTCAGTCGACGAACTCTAGGTTATTAATTTAACTACCAATAGTGGACAAGATTCAAAGAATTAAAAGCACTTTGAGTTTTCACGCAAACTGATATAACGACCTGTATATTAAATTTAATACACATGTATATTAAATTCACTACACCAATGTATGTTACAATTCAGTAGCGGTAGTGCATATTTGCTTCACACACATGTATATTAAATCTCATACAGATTTTTCTAACAGTGCAAATATGTATAATTATTGTAAGAATATCATACCTGCGCGAAAAAGTTTAGTTACAATGTGAATCACTGAATTTGTAAGTAATTACATGCGCAAAACTGGTAAAATCGCCAATTTCTTGAACCAGATTCTGAAACGTTAATTTCTTGTTTTGAATACCTTTCGAATCACTAGCGGCCTTTATTCGGGAAATAAGACGATATGATGTTATGTATTTCAACTGGCATATTACGCATAAAATTAGCTACAAACGAGTAGTGACAAAAAATGACACTTTCTGTGAAGATTCCCATATATTTATAATTGAATAATTATATGCTTGTATATATTTATGGCCTGGAAACTGAAATATCGTATTTTTTAAATGTTTCCGGATGTATGCTTGTGTGTATGTGCACAATCGTTTTCTTATCAACACGATAACTCGCCAACGCTTGCAGTTTGAGCTTTGAACTGCAAAACTTATTATGATCTAAATTTTAATGTTTTTATACTAAAATAATCAAAATAATCAGTCAAGTTTTAGTTATATAATAATTATTAGAAAAAAATGTTTACGATAATTCGGAGTCTATTGAATTGCAAACGAGCTTAGGGATCTTTTGATCGCAATTAAGATGAATTGAACACATGGTATGTAATCTGTAAGGGTCTCAAATTTATACTTACTTCGTTTTAATAGGTGAACTGGGAACATTGTCAAAAGATTTCGCCTGCTTTTACAAAAAAGTGGCTTATTTATCTTTGTCAAAAGAACGCTGATCTTCCCGCACAATAGTTGAGCATGCATTGACATTTATACTTATTCATCAGAGTGCGTACCCTACTCACCTTGACCTTTAGGGGCTTACGGCTGGTCGATTATGTGCCCAGTTCACCTACCTAGCGGATTACGAACCCCGTGGTCCCTGACTCGCAGCTGAGAGTTGCAATACTGCGTGATCAATTCGCCGGTCACTGCCGCCCATGCCGGGATGTCCACGTGAAGAGGACCCAGTTGCTGGGTATTAGATACCAAGATATTTCGTATTGAAATTCTGAAAGTAAAAAAAGACTGGCGATTTTTATTTTCGAATCTTCTTGGTACACCGACAATACACAGAAAAACACCGATACTTAAAAGTACGCCGATTTGGTGTAGTTTTGAGTTGCAACAAAAATACGACAACAGAGATTGGGAATACAGCTATGTTCGTTTCTAAGTTTCACATTTTAACTATT
>CAKNWT010029632.1:0-28366 GCA_932066315.1 Andricus coriarius | reverse complement strand
TCTTTCATTTCTCAAACTTTGAGCGCGATATCATATTTATTTTGGACGTAAGTTTACAATGAAAATTTCAGGACTAGCTTGGTCACGTGACCCACTCGTTACATGGCCTTAACAGAAACTTTTTTCCCCATTGTGTGTCGTAAGAATTTAGGAGAATCAGAGTTTTTGTTAAAACCCTAGGGAATTAGCTAAATGCGAAAGTTTAAGAAAATCTTTTATTCTATTGTTATCTTTTCTCGAAATGGCTGATATATTCAGGAATTTTGAACACTTATAGGTCATTTCTCTAAATTCCTAGAGCATTTTAGGTACATTAAAAAAAATCTGAAATTTAAGCTTAGTATTAGTCTTTATTTTGCGTTATAATTTGTTTAGAGTTTAACATTTAAATACATTACAGTTGATTGCATATTATTTATCACAACTCTGATCCATTAAAGACAATACAAATTTAAGTATTCAACTAAAAGTTTTTTTTATACTTGAGAATAAAATTGTCACAGTTTTTATTGAACCTGCGCCTGATGTCAATTAAATAGATAGATGTGAATTATTTGTTACAGAATTTTTAGACAGGTCTTGAAAGAAAGTTCTTTCAAGGAGAAAAGATTGTCGCTTACAAATTAATTAAAAAGTTACAATAAAAATTATTTATGCAACAAATTTGATTCACTGCCAAACGTTTGCAAATCGCTTCGTCACAAATCTTTTAAATTATACTATTTTAATGTATTTTAATTTTACTCTATGAAATAACTATGAAACAAACTAAAGCTTAGTTACCTAAAACGTTCCAAAAATCTAGAGAAATGACCTGATTGGAACATTTTCCTAAACTCTCGAATTTGCATAATTCCTTAGGGTTTGCACATTGTGTAGAATTTTCAGGGATAAAGAGTTTTTAAAAAAAAATTTATTTTGTTGCGATTTATGAAAATATTAATTGAAGGGTGACAATACAGAACCAAAAGAATTGGCATTTTTCAGGACAAAGAAAAAACATTCTGTAAAATCGAAATCACCATTTAAAGAAAGATAGAAGTCCACTTGCGAGATGACGTGTTGCCGATTTAAGCTAAAAAAATTTTTATTAGAAACAGTTATTCATTTTCGAGAAAATAGATGCTGACAATCTCAAAGTGGCATTGACCACAAATTGGAATAAGCTAGGCTGCGGATTGCAATAAAAAATAAAATCTGCTGTTTAAATAAAAAATAAAAACTTACTTGCCAGATATTAAATTTTTGAATTGGGGTGAAAAGGTTTTGATCTGAAACAATTCTACAATTTCACAGGTTTTGAAAATCGATTTTTGGTAGCGATTTAAAATAGGATTTTCAATTTATCACAAAATAAAATCTTGCTCCCGAGACATGAGGAAGCTATAAATGGATAACAAATGCTTCAGAGAAACAAAAATTATTCTGTTCCGAGAAAGTAAAAATTTAATGTGATCGCACTGAGACGATTTTCCGGTGAAAGGTCTATAAAAAGAAGAATTTTTTTCAATAAATGACAATAATTTCAAAAAAATATCGATGCTGAAGGGAAGAAAAAACTATTACTATGCTAAAATACTTCATAATTTTTTCACTCAAATTTAACAATTATTTTATTTATTACTATATTAAAAAATGAGAATTCGAAAAAATATTTTTATCACAACGTGTATTTAACTTCTTAAGAATTTTGAATGTAATGAACCCATTTCAGGAAAAATGTTGGTTTTCTAGTTCTAATGTGCAACACTTCAATTGTTAAACTCGAGGATAAATTTTGTTGTGTAGAGTTTCCTCATGCAGGATCTTATTACATAGATTTTAGATTTTCAAAATTCAATTTATTACTCTGTATAATTTTTCGGTGCACGATTTTATTGAGAACAATGAAAATAAAAATACGTGTAAAGTTTATTTGTGTAGGATCCATACCACCCCCTTTCAATGTCAATTAGAACATTTTTATAAATACTTAAAATTTGTAATCGTTTAATTTTCAAATAGAAGATTTTCATTTTTTAATGCTTTTTCGAAATCTGTTTTTTCCAAATTTAAAAAATTTTTAAATTTATATTTTGACTCGGTCACTGAAACTTCAGTAACTTTTTCTACTCTAATATCAGCTTAGAATTCAGTGAATTTTCACCGGTTCCAATTGTAATTTCTGCGACTGAAATCTTAAAAAATAAATCACTGATTTAAAATTACAGAGTAGTAATCACGAATTTAAATCTCTGAAATTTCTGCAGAAAATGTATTCTGTAAAATTTAATTTAACAAATTCAACTACGCCATTGTATGTTCTTGAAAACTGTTAAAAATCCTGAACTGATAAACTGGCACAGGTATACGTAGGCTCGCGCCTTGGTTCCGAGATAAGCAAGCAACGATATCATTTTCATATACGGTTGCTGGGTCTTATATTTTCACCAATGTAATGAGTTTTCAAATCTTGTAAAATTATAAAACGATACGAGATTGATTTTCATATTTAGCCAATAGTTTTATCGTTTTCTATTCGAATTTATTCAAATTTTTATTTTCTGTATATATAGTAGAAATTAAATTTCGATATGCTTAATAATTTCAAAAAGTAATAATTGTTGGATTTTGTATACTAAAAACAAATCTCCTTGGTAAATATTTTTCTTAGAAAAAAATGTGAGCAAAATTGGTACAGATTCCCTGCTACTGTCAAATTAGAGACATAAGGATCTTTTTATACTGATAACGGAAAAGTTGAAATCAGTGAAATGTCACTTAAATTCCAGTCGTTATTCACTGATTCATCAGTAAAAAAAAGTGATTAAAGAATTAGTGACAGTTACTGAAAATTTTACTGCTTCCCGTGGATTTCATTTCAATAATGAAAATCATGAAAATGAGTCACCGATTCAAATTTAGAGCAAAGATTGTTTCTTCACGCCGCGCCGGTACGTCACCTGTGCCGGTTCCACGTGACGTTTTTTATGAGCCGCGAGCAAAGTCTACTTTTTGTTATGTGGATTTTATAAAATATAATATAAAAATATATAAACCCAGTTTCACATATGTTCAAGATGCTTTTTTTTAGGTCTCAAGTTCTCTATATGGAACGGTACCACTGATAAGAAAATAAGATAGTAAATTTAACTTACATTCTCTCGCTGTCACTAATGACCCACAAAATAGGGCCAGTAAAATAAATTTCCACATTTTGGATCTGAACCACCAAATTTCGATTTGGGTCACTTAACGCGACACTCGGGGGAAAGAAACTAGACTTTTTTCACGGACCGAGAACTCACTCTAGATCTGCCGCTCACCGCTTCACTTCTGATAATGAATCGATAAGGAGTGTGTACCCGTGCTCACGCCCTGAACACACCGTGCGGTGCTGATTCACCCATATTCGTAGATAAAGCCCTCTGCCTCCATCAGTCCTTTCCTACTCCTTAATTTGTCACATCCGGTCTATGTCAGAGTGAAATAAGATTATGGGAAATACATGTATGAGATTCCGGGGAATACCTGGGATTCAAAATCAATAAAGAAGTTATTTTAGTCTTCTTTCCTAAGAGTAAGTCTTAACTGTAAATATACTATTACACATGTGTGTGTGGATTCTTTCAGATTCGGGCAGTCATGCGATGGTCAAAAAATAAGTAGATAAGCCCTGAGTTATTATATTATTAATAATAATATGTAATAAACAAATTCTGAACAATAAATTAAGTAGCATACAAAACTGAGATTGAGGAAAGGAACAAACTGCCTTTACGAAGAAATATTATAAGAAAATCATTATACGAGGTCTGTCCGGAAAGTGCGTCAATGGCGATGGTATCTTAAAGTAGCTTAAAGTCAGCTTTCGGAATAGCAAACAGTTGCTTCGTCTTATTCTGTTTTATTTCCCCTGCATCTTGAAATATTTTTCCTTTCAGTGGATACTTCAATTTGGAAAACAGCCAGATGTTACAGAGAGCCAGGTCAGGACTCTATGGGGCTGTCGAATGTGTGTAATTCCATGTTTCACCAGAAACTGCTGAATAAGCCGCGATGGATCCGTTGAAGCACAGAGTCGCCACTTGTCCACAAATCAGGTGGTTTTATTCTAACTGCATCTTGTAATCGCTTTACAACTTATTGTTAATACTCTTTACTTACCGTATGACCTTTCTGGTCAAAGAAAACTGTGACCATTGCCTTTATGACCACATTTGAATCTCCTGAACCACTCTGTAATTTGAGTATGACCGATAGACTCATCACCATACATTTTTCGAATCATGATGATGATTTTCGAACATAACTGGCCTAGTTTTTGGCAAAATTTAATGCACGCTCTTTGTTCAGTGCGTTCCGTCATAATGAAATGTGTCGCGCACGTGTTTAGACGTTTACGCAACTGCGTACGCTGGTCAACTAAAGATTTGCAGGTGTATTCCACTTAGTAGAGTACAAGGTCGGATACTATCCGGACAGACCTCGTAGGCCTGTAATTATTTTCTATAATTTTTTCGCAGTTATAGAAAATTCAGTTTATGAAAGTATCATGTACAAAACGATGATAGAACAATCACAATTGGAATTAATAATATAAAAATATTGAAAGAATTAATGTAAAATGTAGACAAACTACAAAAGAACCATTTTTTTGGACCACTCATAATCTCACATGGAAGTACACAAAAATAACGATTCTGCAAAAGTAATCTTGACACAGCAAAAATCTGTGAGTTCCCTTCACATCTTTAAAATCGCTGAAAATTTGATTAAATTCCCTTGACAGCTTTAGTAATATTTTTAAGTCCATTAACATCTTTGAAATCTGTTAAAATCCGTAGAAATCCCTCGAATATGTTTTAAACCCTTTTGAATTTCTTAAAACTCTTTCAGACAGAAATCTATAGAAATCATTATTTTAAAATCCCTTGAAAATAAACTAAAATTTATCATTTAAAGTTCTCTAGAAATCCCTTGAATCTTGTGAAATTCTTTTAAATTCCAAGTTCGTCTTGATATCGTAAAAAAAGGTCATTGAACCCACCGAAGTTATCATTTTAGAATAGGAGACAAACTAGTAATCAGTATTTACAGAGATGTTTTGTCAATATTTGGGTAATAATTAAGTTTTTAAGTAATATATCTTTTTTTCAATACAATGCTAAAAAAAATGTCGAACAAAAGTTCATGGAAGTCATCATTCTCGAATAGGCTGCAAAACTATGAATTAATCTCTCTTTCTATACTTTGGGCTCTGTTTCATCACAACAAATTCAAACTTAAAAATGTTGCTTAAAGAAAGGGTACACCCAAATTTTAAGCTGAATATATTACATTGAAAACTTAATTAATTTTTATTTATTTCCCTTTATTGGAACTTTTGCAGCTTTTTATTTTTTAAATATGTAAATAAATAATATCGTATTCAAAATTTTTTATTTAGAGAAGAAACACAATTGTTTTACGAGGTAATTATTTTTTTTTCATAAAATTGAGATTTTTAAACGAAAATACCTTCAACTATTATCTTCAGATTCGTCATGCATTATAAACGTATTCTACTATTTGAAACCTGAAGGCACAGGTAAAATGACTCATGTGAGCACAGAACAGAATTATGTACCCAGTTGAAATAAGTAAACTTACGTATCTAAAATAATCGAGTAAAAGCTTTTTAGATTATTCTGTATTAGGGTCATTCCAGTTTATTTCGCCGAAGTCGTTTTTGGCCTAATTTAAAAAAATGTTTATACTTAACCATAGTAATTTTTAATATTTCACGACCCTGAAGTTTCATATATCTATGGATTTCAAAATTTATAATTAATCATAAACAAACTAAGTTTCAGATCGAAAACCCGAAAACACCATTGGATTCATCTCTGAAATATATACAGGCGCGCCTTTTTTGTTGTTTTTTCATAACCATCCTATAAACAATTGAATCATCTTGCAATAATTTCAAACTTTCACTGTAAGAAAAAAGCCAAATAAATCATTATTGTTTCATTGAATATCCATTTGAATCAGTATAATCTGCTTTTGAAAGTGCGTGAGAGTGCGTACTTTTGATTCAATAGCATTTTTTTCTCAATGTTTCAAAGCATGAAAAAAAACGAAAAAGCCGAAAAAACCCTTAGATTCGTATCAAAAAGACGACTTTTTCTACTCAAATAGCAATTTGCAAAGCAGCTCAAGATATTGATATTTTGAGGGTTATTAAACGAGGTGTCGACTAAGGTGAAATTGGTTGTGATTCGACTGCGAAAAATGTGAAATTTGATGTATTTGACCAACTTCAGCTTAGTTGGTTCCTCGTTTAACTAAGCAATATTTTGAGCTCTTATACAAATTGCTATTTCAGTAGATAAATGCTCGGAACCAACATGAAATTTTCAGAGCGATTGAATGAAGAACTGATTTTCATATATACTATAAAGTCCTTTTTAGATTCTTGGAACCCTGTTAATTAATTTATTTTTAAAATTAATTTCCTTACTCTTTTATATAAGAATTGATCTTAGCTCCCGTAACATATTGCAACTTGATACACGCCAGTAACTTTCTTGCATTGCAGGAAAATGCAATTCGATTAAATGTTGAACAGACGTAAGGACAGCATTAGGAAGCCAACTTACTTTATTATTATACAAGATAGTATAGGTTTTGTCGTAAATAACTAAAAATAAATTTCCCTAATTATCAAATTTAATTCACCTGTCTGTCATATGTTTTTTGATCAATTAAAATACAGAACGAAAAATGTATCCAGATTTCATTTTTCTTCTATGAAATTCATTTTCGCAAAAGCCTAATTACCAAAGAACGTAAACTCAAAGAATAACTAAATAAACGAACATTCCTTTTGTTACGGTTGCTGCTAGAAGTTTCTGATTCAACAAAATTATTTACGGATAAGGCAATGAATAATTTTATAAAATTACATGCTTATAAAAGGAAACGACGGATTTAAGTCTAAAGTAGTCAAGATGATGACATGCCTGGTACTCGTTTTCATTATTCTGGGTATTTTTTTACATTACATTATTTTTTATTGCATATAAGGATATATTTGTGAATAAAAAAACGTAATTAATGTAGCTAAATACAGTATTTTTTGAAAGTGAAATGAGGGTTCTTGTGAGAAATATTAGCAAATGTGTTTATAATGTACTCTTTGTTCCGAATGTTAACAGTAATTGAAGGGATAGCAGCTGAAGAAGATACGATTGTGCCTCCATTTGTGTGCATTGATGGTTCTAAGATCCCATTAGCCAATGTTTGCGATGGCATATCGAACTGTCCCGATTCTTCTGACGAACTAAGGAAACTCTGTCATCATATTGTGTAAGAAAAAATATGAAAAAAAATCAACCAACATCTTCCACACATACTATCTAAATTTGAATCATTGAGGTTTCACTGTTCATCAGTGAAAATCCTTACTGATTTGATTCAGTGATCCATATCTCACTGATTCAAATTTAGAGAGTAATAGATTTTTTAGAATTTCGAAAATTGATTTTAGTTGTCCTGCATCCATGTATCGATGTGCTTATGGTGCATGTGTCTCAAGAAATCTTCGCTGCGACGGTTTTCAAGATTGCGCTGATGGGAGTGACGAATTCCGATGTGAGATTAATGAAGTTTGTTCAGATCGAGAACATCAGTGTTTCTCGTCTTCAGAATGCGTCCCACTTGCTCAGATTTGTAATGGTTTGTATAAGAAATAAGAAAAAAATTTATTTATTTATTCTTATTTACATTTTAATTTTTAATTAATTTTATTCAAATTTGCTTCCTCATAAAGGAAGGTTCATAGAGAATAAAATTTTCAAATCTACTTTTTCCACATATTTCAATATAATTCGACCCCAAGAACTCGAAAATGCATTTTTTTTTAAATGTCCATGTACGTGTGTAACTTTTTTTAAACATATTTTGAAAATTAAAAGAAATAAAATTTTACGAATTGTAGCTACAGTTGACGCCCAGGTCTGATAGGATTTTGAGCTAGATCAGCCATTTTTTTTATATTCGAAATACAATGATACAACATCTAAAGTGTTTGTTCGTGCCTTCGAGACCCATGGATTGATCTATTGATCTCGACCTATTTCGAACCTTTCATGACCTTCTAGTTCCGATTTATGACGTTTCAAAAAAATGGTTTATTCGGTTTCTATGAAAAAACCTTTTTTAATATTGGGAATAGAATAGGACTGTATGTGTTTGCGTTTTCGAGACGCATCGATTGACCTATTGAAAAACCTTGCATGGCCTTCGATGACCTTTCACGAACTACCAATGTTCTTTTTTAATTTTTTAACTAAATTAGTTACTTTGCTAATAACATTCATCAAATTTTTGTAACTTATTCACCTATATTCAACTATTTTCAAATTTATCACCTATTTCACCTATTTTGGAAATTTGTCACCGTTTTTACCTATTTTGGAAATTTCACCTATTTGACCTTTTTTTAATTAACGAATTAAAATTTAATTTACACTTTTAATTTAAAAAACCTTGTGACCACACTTTAAAGTGTGGCAATATGGCAATTTATGTGGCTATATATATGACAATGTAGTGGAAAGTTTTCTGAAAACGTTGAAAGCTAATTTCTTCAAAAACCCTAGCAGTTTTCTTTTCACAGTCTGTACTTTAGGGTTCTAACAATTAGTCTCTTAACACTTTTTTTAACGCTTTATGTTCCAAATTTTAAAAGAATACAAATATAATTTGTTGAAATAGTATTTTGGAAAATGGTAGTTTCCATGCTGTCGTTAAAAAAACTTTTACTTCATTTTTTTCCTGAAAGTCTACTTTCGAAGATAATTAAAAACACATTTTAACTTATACTAATTTTATCTTAAATTTTGTTTTCTAATATTCTTTTACGAAAATATCTTATCTACCATAGAATAACGAAACAAACCATAAATAGACACTTTCAATATTTTTTAAGCTTATGTTTCTGTCTTAACGAAACTCTTATTTTCAGGAAATCATCAGGTACATTTTTTTTTAAATGGATGACAAAAAAAGTGTTATAAGTTAAATAAACACGTAAATCAATGTTCATTAACATATTAACGTAATTTACTGAACTGATAACAAAAATGAGAAAGTTCCGTTTTGTGGAAAATCCCTTTTGACAAAGTTATGAGTATTTTAACTCCTGAAGTTGTAATCACGTGGATTAATATAAAAAAAATTGTAGGAATTTTTCTTTAAAATGTTAAATGTATTTTTATAAACTAATGCAGGTATTTAACATTTTTTTCCTTATTCTAATATATTTTATTTTTTCTACAATAACCTTTTTCCACCAAAAAACAATAATCGACGTTTTTTTCATAAAACGGGGACGACAACAGCTAAAAGAACAAAATAATTCCGATTAAAAAGACCTAAGAAATAGCTTCTCACGCTTTTCTCTTTCTCATTTATTCAATTTTGTTCTCAAATATGAATAATACAGGATAAACTTGCATTTTTTCAAAATAATACGGTTTTATGATCTCGTTCTATGGCTAATAAGGTATTTTTGTAAAAGAATAATGAAAAAAAATGATTTAAAAGACAAATTGCGTGTGAGTTAAAATGTGTTTTTAATTACCTTGGAAAATAGACTTTCAGGAAAAAAATTAAGACAAATTTTTTTTAACGATGTGATGGAAATTATCATTTTGATAAAAATACTATTTGAAATTCAACAATTGGTATTTAAAGTCTTCTATAAACCGAACAAACTAATTTTAAATTTAAAGCATTAATATTAATATTTGAAATTTTTGATATTTAAATCCTTTTCAATTTCATAATTTCAAGTTCAAATATTGAAAAGTAGACAGTTACAAATTGAAAATGTTACTACTTGAAAAATTTTAGATTTGAAGCCTCCAATACCGAAAAAAAATTATTTTTCAAGATTTTAAAACTGAAGCCCTTAAGATTCTGCAAATTGAGGGTCTGGATCAAAGAATGGGTCGCGCGCTCGAAAACGCGGAAAATTATTGTCCTCGTGTCTCGTGATATCCAAATTTTAATGTTGAAAAAATTAAATTTGTTAAAATATGGACATATAGAAAAGGGCAAGACGGAACTTTTTTATACCTGCAGTTTCTTTGTCCGATGAATATTTTTTCTAGTAAAAATGAAAATGTGAAAAAAACAGTTCCGCAAACTCTAAATATTAGCTAAATATTATTGAAACTGTTTAAAATTTGGTATACGCGCGCAGTGTATCCTATCAATACCTAAAAAATGAAAAAACCTTCAAAATTGCTTATTGTTTAATAATAATTAATTGCAAATTGGGTCCGGTCGATAAGCACATTTTTTCAGTTTCGGAGAAGAACAGTATCGAGGGAACTTTAGAGTTGAAAGAACCTTCAGTGATATATTTGTTCCTCACTAATAAAGTAAGATTTCTGAATATTTTTAGATCGATTCAATGAAAATTGACGGAAATATCCATTATGTAAGAAAGCACGCGACGCCATCTAGGATTGCAAGCGCTTCTCAACGTTCGCTTGTACTCTCACCGGTACTTGCCTATAAAGGACGCTTTCTTACATAATGTATATTTCCGTCCATTTTTAATGAATTGATCTAAAAATTTTGAGAAATCTTACTTTAATAGCGAGGAGCAAATGTCTCTCTGAAGGATCTTTCAACTCTAAAATTTCCTCGATACTTTTTTTTGCCGAAACTAAAAAAACGTGCTTTTCGACCGGTTTTAATTTACGATTAATTATTATTAAACAATAGGCAATTTTGATTGTTTTTTTTATTTTTTAGGTATTGCTAGGGTCCACTGCGTGCGTATACCAAATGTTAAACAGTTTCAATAATATTTAGCTGCGTTTTGACGATTTATGTTTTAAAAAATAATTTAATTTGCAAACGTTTTTTTTTACCTCTTTCATTTTTGCTATTGAAAATATTTATCGGACGAAAGAACTGCAGGCAGAAAAAAGTTCCGTCTTGCCCTTTTCTATTCTATATGACCATATTTTTGAAAATTTAATTTTTTTAACTTTAAAATTTGGGTATCACGAGACACGTGGACAATACTTTTCCGCGTTTTCGAGCGCGCGACCCATTCTTTGATCCGAACCTTCAATTGTTTTCAAATTAAAAGCATTATTTCTTGCCGAATTTTAACTAAAATCTTCAATATTAAAATAAATATAGAAAGTGTTTTTAATAGATGCACAGAGAAGAAGTCTTGTAGTTGTTACAGTTGGTTTTTGTTACACCTCAATTTAAGCCTATTTTTAGACTTAAAGCTAGATTAAAGCCTATTTTTATATTAAGAGAAGACCATGGCATGTTTTTTTGCTGAAAGCATGGCCTTTTTATCCTAAAAAAAGACCGATATTCCAAATTCAATTTTTTTTTGGTTCTGTGAGAATTTTGAATTGAAATTCATGAATAACCTTAAATTATTCAAAATCCTAAAAATTCAAATTAATCAATAATTTTGAATTCAAACACTATTCGAAGTTGAATCATTTTAAATTGAAGACGCTAAAAGTTTAGCAATTTCAATTTTGATACTTTAGAAATTAGTCAATTGTCAACTATTGGCATGTAAACTTGAATAGGTTTGAATTGAATCTGTTGAAATTATAAACATTTATTTCAAATTGAAAGGTACAGATTTATATGGATATTGCTCAAATGCGAACAATTTTTAGATTAGAAAATAAAAAATTTCTTGTTCCGAATTCAAATCGTTCAAAATTGTAAAATTTCGAATTAAAAGGTTTATTAGTTTAATAATTAAATAGAAAACATACAACATTAAATAATTCAGAAGATGTAAATTTTTCTTTTGGACCAGCAGAACAGAAAAATTGACATCTTCTCAAGTATTACATACCTGGCCAAGAAATCCTAAACAATTTTCAATGGTTCTCTCACAACTTGTTAAATTTTATTGCCTTAAATGTTAAATTTGTCAATTTTCAATGTCTTAATTTTTTTTGTTACATGGGATTTTTGCAGCGTTTAGAATTACCATAGCCAATTAGCCACCCTGTTGTTGAAGGAAGATTTGGAAATTATAATTTTTATACTTCGCCTAAAATTTATATTACTTTTTAATTAAAACAATCAAATATCAGGATACGAAGACTGCACTGACAGTAGTGATGAAGATCCAACACTTTGTAAAGAATATCCATGCCCATCTCATACATATTCTTGTTCTTATGGAGGCTGTATTCATCAAGAAGTTCTTTGTGATGGTGTTAAAGATTGTGTTGATGGAACTGACGAAGATCCCAATATTTGTGCTGCTATTAATTGCATAGGTGACGAATGCAGCAAATTTACTTGCAGGTATAATTTATATTCCTTATTGCCCAACATCACCAATTTATCCTTTTCTAATTCCTACACCATATCATCAGTGTTTCACACGTTATCAGTCAAAAGTAACGCGTTAAATTTATCGTTATTTCCTTAACATTCTTAACGCGTGATTGTTACAGTTACATTTTTCAGAAAGTAACGCGATACCATAGCCGTTACTGGAAAAAGTAACGCGGTAACTAAGCATTACTTTTTTTAAAATAAAATTATTAATACGTAATTTTAAATTTCCAAAAGATTTAGATAGTTTTTTGAAAGTGTTTTCGAACTTGAAAATTATATTTCAATTTATGTAATTTAATAAGGAATTTCACATAAATTTAAATGTAATCTGTTTTTATTTTATACTATTATTAACTCTTAATCACAAAATTTGCATAGAATTTCTTTTTCTTGTAATAAAAGTAATTTTTTTTTAAATATTCATCCCTCAAACGAAATATTTTAACAATAAGAATAGATCCTGCTGTGCCGAACAATAATTCCGGTTCGTAGAATCTCTCAGCCACAAAATACATTGTTTTTTCGGAAGGAATTAGGCGATACGTATATTTCCAGTTCCAGAAAATTTTCACAAAGTTCTGTATATTTGAAAATTGACATCCATATTTCAAAACATTGCAAATTTTGTCTTTAAAATTTTATAGTTTTTGACCTACTTCAGATATTCGAATTTTCTTTACGGATTCTGGTTAATTTTACTGATAGGATGCCTTCTTTATATTAGCAGAAATTTTTCTTTAATATTGCAACAAATAGAAAATTACCGTGTCAACTCTTAGTATCGGATATACATGTTCTTCAATTCGACGAATAATTATTTATCTGAAAAAATACTTCTTTCATTCAAAGGAAATCATTTCTTTGAGTCAAGGCATGACTTTTTTGCCTCTTGAGAATATTCACTGTTACTGTCAAACACTGTCCATCAATTTTAAATCAAACAGGTTGGAGTAAATAAAAAAAAATAGTTGGATCTCAAGTATATTTTCCAGGGTGAAAAAAATATATATAATAGACTGTTTATATTTTCATAGGGAAAACGAGTTTGCATGCGAAAGTGGAGGACAATGCATTCCCGAAAACAAACTTTGTGATGGTGTACATCAGTGCAGAGATGCTTCGGATGAAAATCCCAAAACTTGCAAAAAACTTCCGTAAGTAAGACCGATTGAATTCCATAATTAATTACCTGGGTACAAGCATTTTGGTATGGGATTGATCTAGGAAAAGATCTGGGTAATCGTATAGAAGCTATCTCTCAGAGAATAAAATTATGGAAAATGAGACGATACCATATTTCATTTGTGTTTGAATAAAGTGTAGTAAATGTCGACTTGGCTCGACCCGATCCGAAAAAATTCCTATCCATCCGTCAAATTCGGGTTTTTAATAATTTATTTGTGCATAATTGTACAAATGCCCCAATCCGAATATCTTTGAACGCTCAGACTTTAGTATGAATGTCATGACGGTCATGTCTAACCTATACAATTTAAAAATTCTAATACATGCTACTAATTTTATTTTGAGTCACTAATACGGCAGTTAAATATGTCAGTTCGGTCCAACACTACACGACTCTCGAAATGAGCCAAAATTCTGTCTTAAAATTGTGAATTTTCCCTAGATGTGAAGGAACTATGTTCAAGGTTGCAAATATCAGACTGAAAATTCTCATTTTGTGACCATTGACATTTAAGCTGCAACAAATTAACACCAGCGTTTTCGTTATTATAAAATTTTGTCCGAAATAAGTAGCTAATTCGTCAGAAGGTGATGTGTCAATTACAACGTCAGTCCCAAGAGAAGTATGGGAAGTTTGTATTGTACACTGAAGAGGGCAACAGCCTCCTGCAGATTGGCAATGCGAATTAAAAGGTCCCTAAATTTCTAAACATTGTTCAGTACCAATTTACAGAAATTTCTATACATTTCCGAAAATTTTCGAAAACTTCCAAAAATTCCAATAAATTCCGGAAAACTTCCATAAATTTCCAATCATTTTCCAAAGTTATTTTTTAATTTCCAAAAATTACCTAAAACTTGCATAATTTTTTGAATCTTTGAATAACTTTCATCACAAAAAACAAACTAAGTGAATGAGGGATTTATTTTTTTATTTTGAGTGAAAACGAAAGGAGCATTATCGAACTATGTATACTCCCAGACGTTTTTTTTCAAACTATTCACAAGGAGACCCCTTGGAAATAATGCATTCCAATGCATAATTTTTTGAATCTTTGAATCACTTTTATCATAGAAAACAAACTGAGTGAATAAGGGATTTATTTTTTTATTTTGAGTGAAAACGACAAGAGCATTATTGAACTATGTATACTCTCAGACGGTTTTTTGCAAACTATTCACAAGGAGACCACTTGGAAATAATGCATTCCAATACCGAAAGTGCAGCAAATGTCAGTTTTGTTCATTAATTTTAGTTTACAAGACAAGATTGTTAAGGCAGAATCAATCGAGGACTTGCGAAGAATGTTGAATACACTGAACACAAGCATGAAGAACATGGGGCTAAAAATTAACGTAAATAAAACAAGAATCATGGTGTTTAAAGGTAAAAGTGAGAAAATAAAAAGCAAACATTGTCCTGAATTATAAAAGATTAGAACAAGTTGATAAGTACGTATATCTGGGCAGTCTAATCACTAGCGACGGAAAAATAGATGGGCAGTTAGATAGGCGCACAAATGAGGGTAAGAAAGTTATCGGTAGAGCAGGGTCCATACTCAGAAGTAAAAATATATAAAAAAAAGGCTAAAATGGCAATACATAATTCGATATTTATACCGACTGTACTATACGGTAGCGAAACATGGACCTGTCAAGAAAATTACAACAGTAAAATTAACGCGATTGGCAATAAATCTCTGCGCACAATATGCGGGACTGATGGACAAAGTCCGAAACGAGATAATTCTCAAAGAATGTGGTACAGGAGAGACACTAGTTGACATATGGGAAAGAAATCAGTTAGGATGGTTCGGACATGTTGAAAGAATGAAAGATGAGCGACTGACCAAACAAGTGTATAAAGATAAAGTAAATGGCAGAATGCCCAGAGGTAGACCGCCGAAAAAATGGTTAGAATCTGTGAATGAGACATTAATCCGAAGAGACATAAGAAGCCACAGAAACACGAGAGCTTGCATAAAAAAATGCATAGACGTGAAGGAAGCTAGAGAAATATGTCAGGACAGAAAAGTGTGGCGACAAATAGTTTATACACAGAGTGACAGTAGAGTGAATGACGCCTGAAACAAAAGACCTTGGATACTAATGGGCCCAAGTGGGGAACTAGTCGTAACAATTTTGTGATGCTCTTCGCTTGGGGTGATCGCTAGAGAGGTTGTTCAGTTGTCCTTTTCTCACCAAACGAGTCACGCCTACCCCGAAAGGAAAATGGCATAAGGGTATAATGATAATAATAAAATTGATCACGTTCAGATTGAAAAAAAAACTTGAAGATCGGTTAAGAAGAACGACCTCTGCAACTTTTTGAACCCCAATATTTCGTTTCGCCGTACTCCCAGGTGCGAATTTGGATTGGCAGCCAGAGTTAACGGTCGGCCCAAGGTCGGGCCGGCTTTGGCAAGCGAATCATGCTAACCAAGGATGGCCCAACTATAGCAGTTCGAAACCACCTTAGTTGAGCCAACGTTAGAAGCCGACATTGGCTTCTTAAATTCACCCGACCGTCGGCCCAACTGTGACCCAAGGTTGGGTCGACGGTCTTTTAGGCTTTGGGAAATTGACTCAAAATAACCATAACACTACGGGCGGCCCGACCATGGGCGATAGTTGGTCCGACCATCGGCGTAATATTATCTAGTGCCAGCAATCTCACTGCTGCCGACCGTCGGTCCAACTCTGGCCCAAGGCTGGGTCGATGGTCGTTTAAGCTTTAGGAAGTTGGCTTAAGATAACCATAACACTACGGGCGGCCCGACCGTGGGCGATAGTTGGACCCACTATCGGCGTAATATTATCCAGTGAAAGTAATCATACTGATGCCGACTGTCGGTCCAACTCTGTCCCAAGGTTGTGTCGACGGTCGTTTAGGCTTTGGAAAATTGGCTCAAAATAACCATAACACTACGGGCGGCCCGACCGTGGGCGATAGTTGGTCCGACCATCGGCGTAATATTATCCAGTGCCAGCAATCTCACTGCTGCCGACCGTCGGTCCAACTCTGTCCCAAGGTTGGGTCGACGGTCGTTCAGGCTTTGGAAAATTGGCTCAAAATAACCATAACACTACGGGCGGCCCGACCGTGGGCAATAGTTGGCCCAACCATCGGCGTAATATTATCCAGTGCAAGCAATCTTATGCAGCCGACTGTCGGTCCAACTCTGGCACAAGGTTGGGTCGCCGGTCGTTTAGGCTTTGGCGAATTTCCTCAAAATAACCATAACACTGCGGGCGACCCGACTCTGGACGATAGTTGGCCGGACCATCGGCGTAATATTATCCAGTGCAAGTAATCTCACTGCTGCCGACCGTCGGTCCAACTCTGGCCCAAGGTTGGGTCGACGGTCGTCAAGGCTTTGGGAAATTGGCTCAAAATAACCATAACACTACGAGTGGCCCGACTCTGGGCGATAGTTGGCCCGACCATTGGCGTAATATTATCCAGTGCAAGTTATCTAACTGCAGCCGACCGTCGGTCCAACACTGGCCTGAAGTTGGGTCGACGGTCGTTTAGTCTTTGGCAAATTGGATCAAAATAACCATAACACTACGGTAATAAAAAATGTTTGAAACAAAAATTTTAAATTATTTATTCAAAAATTATTTCATTTATATTCCCATTAACAGTTAATTTATTTTACATGTACATGATGTCGCATGATAATAAAAAAGTTAATTTTTTTTTGAACTGCTTCGAGCTGTAGCTTATGAGGATGGTTTTTTCATTGACTCAATTCTTTAGGTATAGAGTAATGGGTAAGACTCCCGACTGCTAGGCGATAGATTCAGGTATAGATGTAGGTTCGAAACCCCTTAGCGTTAGAACTCGCAATCAATTATTATTTACTTTTTGAATACCTATTTTGTGTATTTCCACCTGTGTAGTACGAACCTTCCAAAATCAAAGTCGGCATCACATTGTTATCCAAGGTTGGGCCAACTTTGAAAACAAATGGTGTGCCAACCTTACATTCCGCGGTTGGCTCAACCATGACAAGTATTGTTGGCCGAACTGTGGAAAATAGGGAGGGCTTGCGTTATCATTACGCTGGTTGGGCCGACCATTGATTCAGAAGGTTGGGCCAATTTTGAAAACCAATGGTATGCTAAACTTGTATTCCGCGGTTGGCTCAACCATGACAACTATTGTTGGCTCAATTGCAGACAATGGACAGGGCATGCGTTATCAATACGCTGGTTGGCCCGACCATTGGCTCACAAAGTTAGGCCAAGTTTGAAAACCAATGGTATGCCAACCTTGTGTTCCCAGGTTGGCTCAACCATGACAAGTATTGTTGGCCCAACTGTGGAAAATATGGATGGATTGCGTTATCATCACGCTGGTTGGCCCAACCATTGGCACACAAAGTTGTGCCGACCTTACAAAGGTTGGCCCAACCATGGCCCGACCGACAATTCGCACCTGGGTTGTACTGCAGAGCTACAGAGAGTAAAAAAAGTTTCTGTGGGCAAATCAACTTAAAGCCTACACTATTCATTTGACTTGAAGTCCAAATTTTGGACTTTTTTAAAAATAAATTAATTTTTAATTTCGAAAGGTTTTTTCTGTTTGTATTTTTGATAAGAAATTCGGTTAATTTTTAATTTAACAATCAAATCGACTTTTTTTTTAATTTTCAGAAGTACCATTTTTTCAAGATTGTCAGATTGATCATACAAGATCTTATATCTATGATAAAGTTATCTAGAAACAATTCTCGAAAGAAGAAAAAATTCTTGACAAAAATTGTTCATTACGGTATAAACAAATTAACGAACAAAAGTTATTTTTCGGGGATCGACAATGGTCAGCTTAATCAAGTCCACATTTTGGTATAAAATGTCAGAGATACTTATGCTTCATTCCGATTGATAAAAAATATATGCTATTTGGAAAATTTTTAGAACCATTTTTATGAACAAATTCAGTGTGGTGATTTTTCAACGAATAGGCTCATTTTTTTACGAAATGCACTAAAAATGTCGTTCGCATTGACTTTTCACTATAATACTTGACAAATTAACAAGAATTATTAATTATTTAAACAATTTTCATAAATAAATTCAGAGTTTGGCTATTCTTCAACGAATATGCTCTTTTGTTTAAGAAATCGACTAATAATGTCTTTCCAATAACACTTTGCTATGAGACTTTCCAAATCGACAACAATGATAATTTATGTAAACAATTTACAATTTTTATAAACAACAAAAGTATCATAGCACAAAGTCACCGGAAAGATATTCTTAGTTGATTGAGAAAAAAATCGAGCCTATTCCTTTAAAAATATTAAAACGGTGAATTTTGTTATGAAAATTGCTTAAATAATTTTCCAAAAGCATCCATTTTCAATTATCCTAATAAACCATTTTCTTCTCTCACATTTATATGTACCAAAACTCGGGAGTCAGTGAGATAAACAGTGGCAATCCCGAAAAACAAATTTTCATAATTAATTTTCATATAACGTTGTACACATTTTTAAAATTATTCTCATCCAGGGAAGATTATTTATAGATAGTTTTAGTATAGATATAACATCTTCTTTGATAAATCTGAAAATTTTAAAAATAATCATTTTGATATTTAAACAGCTTTCATTAAAAAAAAAGTCCAAATCGAATGAGTAGCGTTGCATAAAAATTGATTTGTCCACAGAAACTTTTTTTGTCCCACTGTGACAGAGGCTGGCAGGTTTTCTATCTGCTTCCGAAAAAGACTGGCTGCGACATCGACGAAAGATTAAAGCCTAGATCGATAAAATGTTGACTTTTTAATGTAATTACCAGTTACATGAAAAATTTTGATCCAAATTCGCATCGCAAACATTATAATTTAGTTTTACATGTCTTTTTAAATTAATGGCGTCGAGGATTGAAGTTTACATGTTCTACTTTATAATTCAACGAGATTGGGCGGCGGAAACCTACTGGAGTTCCATCTATTTCTTCTTTGGTCAATGGGGTAACCATGTTGCTTTCCATGTTTATTTTTACCCGTCTGGTGTAGCGATTAAGATATTTAAGTATTCCAACAAGAATACTATAATCCTTCAATATTGCAAAGACTTCACCATCGGATGTTGATAATACAGTTTGTTCTTTGGTTGGTATAGGCCCAAACGAATTCCTTCCCGTTCTTATTTTAAGTGTTTCATCGGCAGGAAATGTGCATACTCGAAGTTCGAATATCCGGTGCGGGTTCGCATTCGATGTAAGCCGAATAAATCTCAATTGATCAAGTCTATATGAACGTCCGTCAGAGCAAACAATTCTTGGAGGAGACCTGGACCTGTGACGAAGAGGTGGCTCGGCAAGCGGAAGAGACCTCTGAGGTGAATTATTTCTGTCAGAAGAGTTAGAAGATCCACCACGAGAAACACCAGGAATAGGGTCACCATTAGGTAAACATTCGAACTGTGAGCTTAAATCTACAACAAGAAAGGGAGGATGACATTTTTTTAACGTTGGTATTTCATGCACAAAAAAAATACGAATCCTTGAAAGTAGGCCAAAATCAGTGTTAGTTTTGAGTTGTAACAAAAGATTAGCCTCGCTGTGGCTCTAGTCTAGTGTATAATATTTTTAATACTTTATTAGGTAATTTAAAAATTATTATCTAATCGCGCACGGGTATTAAAAGGCATAATTAATTTTCGGAAAGCTTAAAAATATTTTTTAAGTTTGAGCCCTATCACATATTTTATTATATTTACCAACAGAATTAAGGATGATTGCCAAGCTGAAGACCAAAGTATAAAGGACCCTCATTTTTTTCAAGTATAATAAGAAACTGATTATTTCACTAATGAATAATTCGGTTAACAGTGTAAAGAAAGAACAGTCTGGTACTTAATTATAGAATATATAATATATCCTATAGCTGTTATCTTACTGATTTCAGGCCTACTATTAAACTTCTGAGATATTTACATTTGATAAGAGTCAGTTTCAAGGATGAGAATAAAATTACTTAATTCGTTAAAACTGGTATCACAATTTATATAATCTTTTGCGCTTTAAAGAAATAATTGATATGTACCACAATTTTATATTATGTAGAAAAATGTAAGCCAATATTTTTGTTATAGAAAAAAGTTATTCTCCTTTTTTTTAAAGTTGTAGTCACGAGATCTCGCATACGTTGTTGCTGAAAATCGGATAGGTTGCGACACTGCGTGAATATGACTTTTAGTGGCTGTTTTCAGTTTGTTTATTTATTAATGAAAATTACTAACAACACTATTAATTAAGATTAAGGTATTAAAAATTTCAATCCCTAGGAATGTCGTTTCTGCCCTTCTTTTTAGGATCCCCGATTAGGCAGCGAAAATAATATTTGAATTCTAATCCCTTTTAAAGCTGATCGGAGCTGCCAAACGTAACTTTAAACAAATTAAAAGTAATATTTTGGTTTAAATCATGAGAAGGCGCTCCAAAAGCAAGAAATTTCAAAAATCTAGTAGGATTGTGTAGGATTATTTATTAATGCATCACTTTATCACAAAATATATACCACAACAATATGAACAACTTAAAATGATCAATACTGTGTTTTTATATGCTTTTTACGTCATTATTAATCGAAAAACAGTAAATAATATCAGCGAAATGTGCAAATTTAGAAGGGACTAAAAACCTTCTATTACATGGTTGCTTTGGGGTATCCATAAATATTCAGAAAAAGATTATCCCCGCCGTGTCCAGAAAGGAATTCAGTTCAATAATTCAATAATTGTTAGGTAAATTAAACAGAAAATTTTCAAATACTTCCCAATGCAAGCTTTCTTACCAGGTTTGTTCTTGATTTTTTTTTAAATTATTGATAAAAGAGAACATTTTTATTGTAAATGATTTTCCAATATTAAAAAAAAAAAAAAAAAAAAAATTCTTAACTTTTGGCTCACACGCAATATTTCGCATATATCAGAGATGAATTGACCACCTGTACTCGTATTATATGTTTCTGCATAAAAACTACTGTCTGTTGTAGTTCAGTAGTTCTTGTTAGAGGAAAAAACACATCATAGTTAATTAATCTTAATCCTATCATCAAACACCAATGAATAACTAAGATATCAAATCGAAAGGTTACTGAGAATTTCCCATATACATCCTCTTGTTTTGATGATTTTCCATAAAGTTGAAAAACTGAAAGGTTTAATTTAAACTCCGAAGTGGATTTCGAGAGATAAAAATGACATATTTTGTTGAAATTTGAAGATTTCAATAAGTGGCTTTTTTATTACACTGGTGAATAAAATATGCATTATTATGTAATTATTACGCGAATATTACGTCAAGATATTATGAAGAGTATCATAGTAATAGACGTCCCTTCTAGAAATAATTAATTGAAAACAATTCAGAACGATAGAAAGAAATTTGAATTGTTTCTAATCGTGTTTCTTAATCGTGTGTGCACGATTGGAAACGATTGAGCGTTGCAAAGTTTCAATCGTTCCCAATCGTTCCCAAACGGGCCAATCGGTAGTAGGATTTTAAGTTTATGAAGCGGCAATTTGATGGCAGCACTTTCGTCTCGAGGGATTATTTGAAAACGTTTATTTAATTTTTTCGATGCAACACATTTTAAGCAATATGTTCATTAGAAAAATTCAATAAATTTTTTGTAATAATTTTCGCGAGCTGAGAGCGCTAGGCTGTATTAGGTCTGAACATGAATTTTCTTAATTTTCAATTTATAATAAATAAAAATTTTAAGCCAAAATATTCTTTCATCTCTAGAAATTATTTGTTACTTATAAAGAAATAACCCCTAAAATTGATTTAAAAAAAATTTGTTTTAACATATTATCAGACCTAGAATAAGAAAATGTATCATTTCATTACAATCAATGGTCTGAGATGGCTCCTAAAATTTTTTTCCCTGGTATAATGTGCACAGGATTTCTTCTACCACATAAAAAGAATATTCTCCAACAAAATTTTCTTACCTACTTCATTGAATTTTTAATTGCTGAAAATAAGACTATAGAAAATGTGCCTTTTTTTGTTCGTTTCGAAATTCAAGATTTTTTTCTGTCTGAAATCGTATTCGGAAATTATTTTCTTCTCTCCCCGTCGACTTCCTTCTAGCCACTGGTTATATAGTAGTAAATTGTTGCGAATTTTTAAATTTATCAATGTATATCACTTTATAATCTTAAAAATACTTAAAAACTGTCCACAAGGATATTAAAAAGTCCCAACACACCGTGAAGACGCGAAGAAAAATGTGTTTTATTTTAGGTTTTTTTTCGTCAGAGAAAACAAACGCCGGTCGATCGCCACCTAAATTGCCGCCCCGATTGAAAACAATTAGGAACATTAGGAATGGAAAACTAACCTCCGTACACAATAGAAAATAATTGAAATCGATTAACAAATGGTACACCGATTAAGAACGATTGAAGTTTTGACAACTGTGAATCGTTCTGAATCGTGTTTAATTGATTATTTCTAGAAGGGGTGTCTAAAGCAATGCAATAGATTAATATCGGGGGAAGAAAGTGTTGAAATTTTATAATTTATAATTATAATTAAACAATCAATTTTATCTGAAATAGGCAGAATAAGCGCTCTTTTCCTGCCAGCGGAGCGGGAGTAAAATAACACTTCTTTGTAGATAAGCGGCACGTAAGGTGACAGCAAGGAGGAAGAAGTGACTGAAAAGTGAAAGAAAAGTGAAAGAAAAGTGAAAGAAAAGTGAAAGAAAAGTGAAAGAAAAGTGAAAGAAAAGTGGAAGAAAAGTGAAAGAAAAGAGTGAGAAGAATTCATTCTAAAACTACGTTAAAGAACAAAGTGGATTTTGGACTCATAACGTCGCCCCACGCGCGTGTGTACGCGGTAGAATCAAGCGCCATTTTACTTCCACTCCTCGAGTCGAAATGTTAGCCCCCTTTTAGACCTCTAGAGTGCAGGACTTAATAGGACTTAGGAGGGCTTGTAGAGGTCTTAATTTGTGTTAGATTAGGCCCTCTTTTATTCTTCCAAAGTGGCACATAAGTCCATTTTTCCCACTTTCAGGGCTAAAATAGGGCTTAATTCAATAAAAATTTAGCCCTCAATAGGTCCTCCTAAGTCCTCTGTTTAGGCCCTGCTGCAGCGCTCTAAATCCTCCAGACGAAAAGTGACGTCACATGACTATTTACCCCAGGACAAACACATATACACCAAAAGTATAGGGATACATTTTATAATCTGATTATATTTTCATTAAAAACAATATTATTTCTTTACCACAATTTTTAGAATAAACTTTATTACTCAGAGATTAGATTGATCACTTCCGAAATTCTTGTTATCAGTTCACTAATTGTTGCAATTGGTCTTAATGGGTGTCAATTCAAAATTGTTGTAAAAAATCAACGCTGTTTCTCATGAAAATATAATCAGACTATAAAATTAGCCCTATACTTTTGGTGTCCGTCTGTTTGTCCAGGAGTAAAATTTCATCTTCTCGTGTGACGTTACTTCTCACCTTATAAGATTTCGAGCTCTGTACCTGAAAAACTATACTAGATTATTATTTTCTCGGAAATATAAGGGCAATCGAAACAAAAGTTTTTGTCTTTATAAATTATATTATTAGGAACCAAAAAATTTGAAGTGTTCAACTACACAAAGTACAATATGAGTGAAAAGTATACTTTAATCCTCGCAAATGAAATTTGAATGAATAAATGCTTATCATAAAATTGGCGTTGTAAAGAAAATTGCAAAATTCTATAAAAAATGAATCAGATTTTGTTTAAAGCACACTTGTTTATGTGCTTTTTGAACGCTGGCTTGTCAACGGTGCTATTATTTATGAAATAAAAAATGAATTAGGTTGAAATTTTTAGACAATTTTAAACAAGGACTTTTTTATTATTCCAATGGAAAAACTCTTCAGAGCTTACATCATTGAACATTACTATGTGATTCACAATGATTACAATCTCAAAACCAATTTCTGGTAGAATATATGTATATATATAATTTTTTCTAACAAAAATGTGAAATTACTAAAATCTGCAGCTAAAAATAATTTTTGTTGTACATTTTCCGAAAAATACTACAAGTTTGTATTTTCATTTTATGGTTCGAATACTCAAAATGGGACTATAATAAATAATGTGCCATAAGATTTTCTCCATAAAAATCGAACAGAAGATATTAACGAATTTCAAATTTGTATTGACTTGTTTCGAATTCTAGTGAAAATTTCGGTGAGAATAATTCAAAATAATTGTTTATCACGGTATAAACAAATTAACGAACAAAAGCTATTTTTCGGAATCGGCAATATTTAGCTTATTCGAATCCACCTTTTTTGTATAAAATGTCAGAGAAACTAATATTTCATTATGATTGATAGAAAATAGATGCTATTTGACAAAGTTAAACAATTTTTGTAAGCAAAATCACAGTTTGCTTATTTTTCAACGAATAAGCTCCCCAGTGGGCAAGAAATTTAAGACCGTATTTTGGACTGACTTAGGACGTTTTTAGAGCATTCTAATAACGTTTCTGGACATTATTATTTACACAATTTTAAATAAACAGATTCAGAGTTTGTTTATTTTACAACGTACAGGCTCAAATTTCTTAGGTAATCAATTAGGAATGTCTTTCCAATTACTCTTCGCTATGATACTTCAAAAATTTATAAGAATTATTAAATATTTAAACAATTTTTATGAGCGAATTCAGAATTTGGATATTTTTTAACGTTTGGACTGAATTGTTTTTTAAAAAATCAACTAAGAATGTCTTTTCGATAAATCTTTGCTTTGTTACTTGGCAATTTAACCAGAATTATTATTGATTTCAGAAATTTTCATAAACCAATTCAGAGTGTAGCTATTCTTCAACGAATACGCTCAAATTTTGTTTACGAAATCGACTAATAATGTCTCACTGATGACTCTTTGCTACAATACTTTCTAAATCGACAACAATTATGAATTATGCAAATAATTGTTATAAACAAGAAAAGTATAATAGCACAAAGGAACGGGGAAAATATTCTTAGTTTATTAAGAAAAATAATGGAGCCTACATATTTCTTGAAAAATATCAAAACTGTGATTTTTTAAATAAAAATTGTTTAAATTATTTCCGAAAAGCATATTTTTTCAATTATCCTGATGAATGATTACTTTTTCTCACATTTATATGTACCCAAACTGTGGAGTCAATGAGCTAAACAGTGGCAATCCCGAAAAACAAATTTTCTTCATTAACTTTCTTATAACGTAGTACACATTTTTTTCATTATTCTCATACAATGAAAATTATTTATAGATAGTTTGAGCATAGATATAAGATCTTCTTTAATACATCTGAAAATCTTTAAAAAATCGTTTTGAAATTCAAGTAGCTGTGATTAAAAAAAACGTCCAAATCTAATGAATGGTGTAGCATTAAAATGGATTTATCTACAGAAAGTTTTTTTGCCCCACTGTTGTGGAGGCGGGCAGATTTTTTTTCTGCTTCCGAAAAAGACTGGCTGGGGTATGGACGATAGATTAAAACCTAATGAACGATAAAACATTGACTTTTTAATGTAATTACCAGTTACATGACAAATTTTGATCCGAATTCGGATCGAAAACATTATATTTTAGTTTTACATGTATTTTCAAATTGATGATGTCGAGGATTGGAGTCTACATGCTCTACTCTATAATTCAACAAGATTGGGAACCTACTGGAGATCCATCAATTTCTTCTTTGGTCAATAGGGTAACCATGCCGCTTTCCATATTTATTTTTACCCGTTTGGTATAGCGATTATGATATTTACTTATTCCAACAAGAATACTATAATCCTCCAATATTGCAAATACGTCACCATCGGATGTTGATAATACAGTTTGTTCTTGGGTTGATATTGGCCCATACTTATTCTTTCCTGTTCTTATTTTAAGTGTTGCTTCAGCAGGAAATGTGTATACTCGAAGTTCGAATACCCGGTGCGGATTCTCATTGGCTATAAGCCGAATACATCTCAATTCATCAACTCCATATGCACGTCCGTCAGAACAAACAATCCTTGGAGAATTCATGGACCTGGCAACAGGAGGCCGCATGGCATAAGGAGACCTGGACCTGCTACGAAGAGGTGGCTCGGCAAGCGGAAGAGACCTCGCAGGTGAATCATTTCTTTCAGAAGAGTAAGAAGATCCACCACGAGGAACATAAGTTATAGGCTCGCCGTTAGGTAAGCAATCGAACTGTGAACTTAAATCTACAACAAGAAACGGAGAAATAATTTTTTAACGTTGGTATTTTATGCACAAAAAAGTGCCAATCTTCAAAAGTATGCCAGAATCAGTGTAGTCTTGAGTTGGAACAAAAATTAGCCTCGCAATGGCGGTAGTGTATAATTTTTTCAAGGCTTTATTAGATAACTTAAAAATGTTAATTTAACCGCACAGGTTTATTGAAAAGCATAATTAATTTGCGAAAAGCTTAGTAATATTTTTGAAATTAGATACATATTATGTTATTATACTTACCAGTAGAATTAAGGATGATTGCCAAGTTGAAAATCAAAGTATAAAGGATCCTCATTTCTTCCAAGTATAATAAAAGACTGATTAATCTATGATTGAATAATTCGGTCAACACTGTAACGAAATAATAGTCTGGTGCTTAATTATAGAATATATAATATACCCTATAGCCGTTATCTTACAGATTACAGGCGTTATTCTTACACCACTGATATATTTACGTTATAGATTAGAGCCGGTTTCAAGGATAGCAACATAATTACTCAGTTGGTTAAAACTGATATCACAATTTATATAATCTTTTAAGCTTTACAAAAATATCTACCACAGTTTTATATTAAGTAGAGAAAATTTAACCAATATTTTTTTCACAGGCAAGAGTTATCCTCCTTTTCTTAAAAAGTTGTAGCCCCGAGATCTCGCATACATTGTTGTCGAAAACAGGATTGTATGCGACACTGCATGAATATGATGGAAACTTTTAGTTTGTTTATCTATTAATAAAGTTTACTAATAATACCATTGATGAAGATTATTATGATAAAACTCTGTTGTGCATTTTTCTAAAAATTATTGACAAAAGAGAACCATTTTATTGTAAACGATTTTCTAATATTAGAAAATAATTTTTTTTAATGTTTCTACCACATCATATTTTGCATATATCAAAAATGAATTGATCATCTATACTCGTATTATCAGTTTCTGCATCAAAACTATTTTCTGATATAGTTCAGCAGTTCTTGTCACCGGAAAACACATAATAGTTAATACATCTTAATCCTATCACCAAACACCAATAAATAACTGGGACATCAAATCTAAAGGTTGCTGGGAATTTCCCATATATATCCTCTTCTTTTGATGATTTTCCATAAACACTGTTAGAAATTTCTGTAGAAATGTTCAGAGACGCGTCACTAAAGCTTTATGCAGAAACCGTTTCTAAATTTTCCTAAACTGTAACAGAAATTTCAGCAACGGTAACTGCATAACGCTTCAGTCACATGTTTCAGAAAATTCAGTTACAGTTTAGGAATTATCAGTTACTGTAACTGAAAATTTCAACGGGTTACAAAATTTTTTTGGTTCATTAATTTTAATATAAAATATGTAGTCTATATTTGTCCTGAGAATATAAATAGTAAGAAAATATGAGTGAAGTTAATACAAACGACTTCTCATGTATATTTATGTTATAATAGTGCGTATTAGTTATTTGCATACAAACTTCGCTCGTACATAGACTTACTATAATTTATATTTTTAAGACAAAT
>CAKNWT010029560.1:0-11825 GCA_932066315.1 Andricus coriarius | reverse complement strand
CACCTATCTTGTTTAAAATGGAATATTTTCACTATGAACTTTAGGAATTTGAAACGGTTCAAATTGAATTTAATACAGGACTTACATTAATTTGAGCTAAATAATTGCTGAGTTTGAAGTATAAGAAGCTAAAATGGAAATTTCTTTGAATTATTATTTAAATTCATAGATTTATATTTTTTAATGAAATTCTCTTCATTGTAAAATAAGTGTTTTAATTTAGTTGAAACTACCGCTTAAAATAGTAACCAGCAATACATTTACCAATTCATTTAGTCGTAGCATTACCAATTCCTTTAGTAGCTATAGTTACTAATTCAATTAGTCAGTTATTCTTACTCATTGCAAATGTAGATTTTTACTAATTACTAGTAAATGAATCAGCAAAATGGCTAGTCAGCCTGAACATCTAGAGTGTCAGACTGACTATATTTCAGTTTTAACTATGGGACAGCGTCTTAGATGGTCTAGCGTACGATCCATGGTGTGTCAAAATTTGACGGTTAGCTTCACTATCCCAGAGTATAGAGTTTACGATCCTGGAGTTTAAAACTGATTATCTCAGGAATTTTAGTTTGATTATTCTGGAATGTTTACTTAATCATTTCAGGGGGTAAACTTTATTATCTATTGTCCTTCCTCTACCTACATGTATATATTCCTTAGAGTAAAAGAGACAAGAGACGGAAATTAAATTAATAGATGAAACCTGAAAAACATGAAAATTGATATAAAATCGATCACTTTTGAAAGCATCTTTATTATTTTTGAAGAGTAGGATCACTTGAGACATGATTGTATATGTATAAAAGCTTTGACGCCATAATACTTTGAGCATGAGAGGCTATTGAGGAAACGGGGTTACTGCACTGAATTAAAACATTAATACTGGAAAATTGAGAAAACAAGATAAATGCGTATTACTAATCTCGCAAGTCTTGTTTCTTTCTCAACGAATTACGAAATGCTGAGCACATTTTCGGTCGAAAATGTTGAGAATATGCACTAATTAATGAGTGACGCCTTTGTCCTTAATCCCTCGGAAATATGGAATTTGATGTTCAAAATCAGAATGAAAACCACTCAACCCACTCTTTAACATGTTCTTCACATTATATTCACTTTTGACACAAGTTTGAAGTATCAGTAGATGGTTTAAACTAGTTAAAAGTGTTGTAAAACACGGCAAACGTGACACCGAACGTCAGCCACTTCTGTTTGACATTCTGGAGTATCAATTGACATTCTGGAGTGTCGATTTGACTATACGGATAGTGAGTCTGAATAACCTGTGGATATTCAAACGGACTATGAAATTATGGCCTGTCTGACCATGAAAAAAAAATTTTGGAACTTACTTGAGACTATCCAGATTATCAAACTGACTATCTAAATTTTGACCCTTCAAGTTTGACTATCCGTTTTTCTCCGTGTTTGAGTTAGTAAAAAACTACTACCAATTAGTAGTTTTCTACTGATTCAGATTTGGAGAGTGGATTCGCATTTTTCACGTAAATCTGATTTCTTTTCAGTGTTTAACGACTGAATTCTATCAACTTAATACCAAATATTACTTCAAGAATTAATGCGTAAAGAATTTCTCATTCAAACACTTATTTTTTATCTTCAAAAGTAATCTTGATTTTTTGTCCGCAGTAATTGCCACAATTAGCCTATTGGTTTTGTTCTAAAATAAAATTTAAAGTTTTAGTTTTGATGAAGCGAGAATGGAGGAATCGGTTAAAATCTATAAGCATGATAGAAAATGAAGGAGAAAGAGAAATGGTAGGTGGGAGAATAGGATGTAAGTGCATGTTTCCGATTAAGGATGCAGACACCGTCACTTGATCCCGTCTCTTAAGTCACAGTCTTTACTTACACACTGTATATTTGCAAACTTCCCTACACATGTTCGCTCAGTTTGCCTCCCGGGTCGCACTTTATAACTCACAGTTTTTCTTCTCTTGTCTCTCGTCCATGCACTCTTTCTCTTCTTTCTTCAAAGTTACGCGAATAAAGGGAGGTTCAACAAGAATGGAATTTCAATGCGCTCCTATACTCTCGCTCGCGTAATATTGTTTTTACAAGACCGTCCATTCCCTCCTCAGCTTGTTTTTATACGTAAAACAAATACCTTTTTGCGTTCCCTCTACTCTACACACGGAAAAAAAAAGTTTTTTTAAAACTTTATAGATCTAATTCAATTGCAGTGGATATAAGCGATAAATTAACAGAGTTTTATGTAATTTCCAAAATATGCCAGATAAATTGTAGAATTATTCATGTGTGATTATAAAAAAGTTCCGTAGTTTTTAAAGTGAACTTGGAATAAAAATTTTTGATAATTTTTTTGAAATAAATCGATAAGGAGTTTTTAAAATATTCGTAGGAATTAATTTTGATATTCGGATCTGAAATCATGACGTCACAGCGTGACGTGATAGGCAATATAAAGGCAACAATGGGGTCACTTTACCTTCAATACATGCGATGCGAAGGGTTTTTAATTTATTTTGAAATTATTTTGACGAACTGGGAGTCAGTATCTGGAAAAATGGTTCGAGTAGACATTTTAAGAAAGGAAAACAAATGTGCACGTTGGTCATGTTATAAAAGAACAAGTGTCAATTATGAATTGATGGAATTGTCATCCAGTGTATTGTTTGCGTGAAAAATGGTTTGTATTGTACTATTTAAGGAGAAAGTTGAGCATGGCTAGGTAGTCGTACTTTAGAGGCTAATTATAAAATATATTATAAAGGAATATGAATTACGCTTTCCGTGAAAATTTCAGACCCTCTTACAACGTGCAAAAAAAGTGGCTTCCATCCAGTTTTTACGATAAATACATTGGACACATATCCTTGAAAAGTGGACAATTTTCTATTTGTAAGTGCGTTTCAAGATACTTGAGATAAAAATACCTTAATCAGGTAGAAAGTGAGATTCTACTTAAAATAATATAAATGAGTGATAGACGGAACATAATTTAATTTTAGGTTATGTTTTCTATAATAACGACGATGATAATTCATCATTTGGATACAAATTGAGTTTAATGATTTATTTTAAATTGTTCCTCACATGTGTTATTATAATTAAGTAAAAGAAAATAGTAGCATCCAGTTATAAAATCATTATTGTTTAAAGATATGATGATATGTCTGATAAAGACAAGAAGGAACAAATCAAAAAACGCTTTTTTCAACTTTATGAGGCCCAAATACGCGAATCCAAACTTGTTTTCTGGTGCTACTTAAATTTCTTAATGATTATATTATTTTAAACTCCACGAAATATTAATATAATAATTTTTATTAAAAAAAATTCAAATGGATCATGTAGTAAAACCTGTAATATGACAATTTTTTTAATGCCGGTTTTCATGGAAACACTGACTTTTAAGTTTATCAAGTTTTTCGCAACAAATCTATTTTCTATAAAAGTTATATCAATTTTTTTCATAATGTTTACCAATGATATATAAAATGTGATACTTTTTAAAAGTTTTTATCATCCAAATAACTACAGATAAGACACAGTATTAAAAATAACATTTAACTGCATACAATTTGTTCACATTCTACTTTTACAATTCCTAATCAGTCAGAAGTATCAAGCAGAAGTACCTCACGAGCCAGGGCATTACGAAAATTACTATTTGCAGGATTTTTTAAGGTTACGGAACAAGATTATATTTATAAACATTTTAATAAATACAACATCTTAGAAAGTGAAGGCAGTGAGTATCAAAAAAAAACTGCCTGTGGAAAATATTGCAAAATCGATTTGCCCTAAAACCGCGAAAAAGCGCATATTACTGATTTGGAAAATTCATTCATTAAAAAAATTATGAACTGAAACTAAAATTTACAATTGACGGCCTTCTGTATTATCATTAGTAAATAACAGAAATTTTTTAACGTCTTTTTCAGACTAGACGGAGTTATGAATTAAAAATAATTTTCAACTAATTTTTTTCTGAAAAAAACCTTCTTTTCACTCCACTGGGATACGAACCACATAACTTCTGATTTCCGGTCAGGTGTTTTTCCCATTAAGCTACTAGAGAGAATAATTTTTTTTAAGAAATCTGTATTATCATTAGAGAATAACAGAAAATTTTTAACGTCTTTTTCAGACTAGATGGAGTTAAGAATTAAAATTCCTTTTTATTTAATTTTTTTTCTGAAAAAAGATCTGCTTTTCACTAAATCCTACCTCTCTGTTTCATAGACAACAATTTATTTAACTTTAACCATATACAAATAATATTTTCAATGTAAAATGTAAGTAGAAAATATAATTATACTGCTACATATTTCTGAAAAAACGCATAATTTAAAAAAATTTCAGTTACAATATAATAGAAGCAGCTGCACAATCTACACATATAATTGAGGATATTTGATGGAAGCTTCGTTTCTCAAACTAATTACGATAATTGCATTCTTCTTTTTAACTCTGATATAGGGGATTCTTAATACCTCTTTGTGTGGCCACAGAAATAATGTTGGTCAAACCCGTACCCCTGTGTACAGTCTTCTGGGTAGACGTAAATAAAATTAAGTAAAAAAATATATAACTGCAATGATAGGTCAAAGGAATACTTACGTTTTCGGCAGTGGCTAGGTATGAAATTTTCATCTTTATCATCAAATATCTAGAAAACTTTCACACGTGCGAAAAAATTGGATGAAAGATAAACTGTGTATTTTGTCTGGGTGTACAACTTTTTTTGATATTATTATTTAAAATTTTGTTTAATGTTTTTCGAGATAAACGTGAAAAACCATGATTTTTATGGGGTTTTTATTGTTTTTACCATGAAAATAAAATTTGCGCCAATTTTCACTATGACTTACGTAGGTAAGGGCTATTCGGACCTTTATCCCAAAATACCTGAGCCTTAAAGGACACTTGGGGTCACTATGACCCCACGGGTTTACCGATTTTTCTCCGATTGTCTACGATTTTTTTTCAAGTATTTTTTTGAATGGTTAAATTATCACTTTTGTTTTGGTGATATTTTTTTTCTATTTTGTATTGTTTCAACATCACTCATGATTTTTTTTAATCAAAAATATCTGGTGGTGTGTTTAGAGGTGTGTGGATAAAGGGTTAAAAATATAACGGGAACTTTTTGGAGACTTTTGTTTGATTTAAAAATATATTATTTTATAAGTGATAAAATAAAAAATTCGATTCAAATTAGTTAAACTCGCCTATTCATAAAATTTACGAAACCAAGAAGTTATTTATAAGTAGGGGCACATATATATTTACCCCCTGACTGTAACGCTTAGCCAAGATTTTTACATGAGAGTCCAAGCGTTCGATAGATCGTTTGGTTAGAGCGAACGGCGCGGCGTGTCCTGAGTTAAATTTATGGTTAGGTATTTTTTGTAGGGTTGGAATCCTCAGCTACTATTTAAAAATTTTTAAATCGCTCAAGTATTCGATTATATGTTAAGTTACAATAAGTTATCGTGTATGTAGGTGTGTAATAAATTAAGTGTCATAATAATAATATCAAAAATAATTTTTTTTCGTTGGTAATTGCTCTAAAAAATGTTGCATCTGCTCCAATTTAAATTTCCCGGAACTTTAATATGGAGTTCATAACCTGCGCACCAATACATGTTGTATCGCCTCGAATTTTCAATACTAGATAGATAGATAAACTTTTATTTTGCGGCCTACTGGCCTTTAAAAATTGACTTGCTTAAAATTCCATTTTTTACAGAATTTTCTTAAAACTAATTCTTAAATCTAACATCCATCTATACCTCATCTCTAAAACCGCTTTTCCTTATCGCCTTGCCTTCCTCGCTTCGCCACGCCTCGCACGCATGTCCCTACTTTCTCGCTTTGCCTCGCATTGCTAAACTCTGCCTGCGCGGCTAATACCTAATACTTATTTACTATTTACAATATTTACATTTTACTTAAATTTAATTCCTCTCTTATTTACAATCTTTCCTTCTTCATTCCTCTTCCTCCTTACTGCTACTGGCCTTTTGTCCCCCCTTTTATGCATCCACTCTGGCATCCTCCTTCAAGCACAATTCACATATCCTCTTTTCCCTAAAAAGCCAGAACCTATTGAAACCCTCTATGCACCCACATCTCATCCTCGATACAAGCTCCTGAATTCCTTTCTCTTTTTTCCACACATATATTGTACTCTCTCCCTTCGCATAATCCACCCATAGTTCCCGTTAGAAGTTGAGTCTCTTATTCTTTCATCCCCTGCTGCCTTCTCTCTCTCCATTTCGTTTTTCTTAACCATCTCATATACATACCCTTTTAATCTCCATCTTCCTACCCCCTATCCTGTTCTCCTTCTCCCACCAACTAACCCTAACCAGCTTACTCCCCGTTCTTCCAAAAATTTCTCTTCATATTTACACGCTCGACTCCCTGTTATAATCCCTAAACTCGTTTTCCCCGTCTTCCTCCTGACAATATACTTAAGCGTATTTCTTGACAACCCCAGTGGCATCACACCTGCCTCATCACCATATTTGCCCTCCTCACTCTCTCTTTTATATGACCCTCCACTCCTCTATTCCTTCGAAACAGGAAGCTAAGGTACATAAACTCTTTCATATCCTGCACCCCCTTACCCTTCCACTTTCATTCACCTCTCTTATCCCTCCCACCTTCTTTCCTAAACACCATAACCTTGGACTTTTCCGCATTCAGCTCTAACCTATTCTTATCCAGATATCTACTCAACCTCGTAATCGCATCCTTTAAGGCCTCCTCGTTCTTTGCTAGCAGCACTATGTCGTCTGCAAACGTGGGTGACCATATCCTAAATCCTCCTACCCTAAGTCCTCCTACGACTTCGGCTGCTAGCTTACCTTCCATATTAGCGATTGAAATCGCAAAAAGCGTTGGGCTAAGTGGGAACCTTTGCCTTAGTTTCGTAAACTTGACAAAACTTATTTTTTCCGTGTAGATGTAAACGGAAGCATAAAAATACCTGAACATTAAACCAGAGTATTCGAGATACTTCAAGAACGTTTAGAAAAATTAATAGTATATCTAATTAGTCTCAGTTGTAGTAAGATTATTTTATCAATGAAATTGAAAATTTTTAATTTGGATAAAATGGTAAGATGTTTTTAAGCCTAATTGATTTATTAAATTACAAATTGTGTTAAGACTTTCATGCTCAAGTTTTTATCCGCGCTTATAAAGCATTCGGTAATGCCTAATAGCTTTTTTGGCTGAAAAATTTAAGAATTGTCTTTTAATTCTTTTATATGCACTATCCACGTGGTGATCTTCTCAAGTATATTGTTTAAAAAATTCCTTTTTATATTGTTAATTGCTTCATGAAGGAAATGAAAAGGTTAAGATATAGAATAAAAAAAATTTAAAGATGTGTCTAAGCTCAATTGATTTATTAGATTAAAAATTTTGTTAAAACTTATATGTTCAAGTTTTCCCAGAAGTAGGCAAATGTCTGCGAATCATAGAAGGTTCCCAAGGAAGGTCCGGGAATCTTCATGAAACATTTTTCGGAATTCTCCAAAACTTGCATTGGAATGTTCCAGAAATGTTCATGGAAACTTTTGTGCTATCTGGGAGGTCATCTTCTTTAGTATATTGATTGAAAAGAGCTCATTTTTATATCATTTATCACCTCATGAAAGAAGTAGAAAAGTTAAGATGCAGAATGTAGAACTTAAAAAAGAGTGTATAGGCCAACCGAAAACATTTGGTCTAGGCTCATTAAATTTCGGTGTACCCAGCCGCCTCTTCCAGTTTTCCTGGGCTCACGGAAAATATTTCTTGTACGCTCACCAACTTGCGACGGACCTAGAAACGGAAAACTATTTAACTTTTTAAATTTGGTATGTTATTAGAATTGGCGTAAAAAATCACATCTATTGTGTAAAAATAACACAGTAAACAAAAATTGAATAATGATTTACTAATTGCCATCCAATAAATGTAAATATATTTACTTTTTTAAGCAGTGAACTGCCAGCACCTGGCTTCCAGAAATCCTTGGTTGTTACTATAATAACGTGTATGACATGACGCTGGAAGAAAGTCTAAAAATACAGAGCGTTGATGTGTCTCTTTGCACTCCTATAGATTATAGTTCCATCTGACTTAATCCATATGCTTGTGTTGAAATTGATCCTACTGCAGAAAAAAATCATGAATGTAAAACGTTTAAAGTTTTTCGGAAAAAACAGAAACTTTATAAGCTTAGTCTCCATGAAGTACGCATACGAGGAACTTTTGAATTAAACTGACAATAAGTTTTATATTTTTATCCAAGATTAAAGGCAAAACTCTAGATAATAAAAATTGATCAAGGTTGTCGATAAAGCCATAAAAATAAGGCATACTAATTTTGCTTACTATTCCTTTATAGAGTTATGACTGATCCGCGTCTGCGTAAAAAGCTTGTTAATAATGTTCTTGACTTTTTGCAAAAATACAAATTTACTGGTATCAAAAACTCGATTTGTCTATCCAGGTCAACGTGATGGAGTTCCTTCGGATAAGGAGAATTTCGTTTTACTCCTGAAGGCACTCAGAGTTGGCGCTAAGGGAACGACTTCTAAGATATATGATGATAAAGGATTAGCCATGTATGTGAACCTTATAAATTTGAACACTTACGATTTTCAAGAATAAGTCGATATGATATATATACTTGGTCATAATACTCCCATGTATCCTTCTACAAAGGAAAATGCTGAGAAACGCAAGATGAATATTGAAGGTACATTCATTGGAGGTAAAAATGTTAAAATTGAACATCTAGGAAGAGAATAATAAACCAAATAAGATACAATTTAAATAAGCTGTTTCCGAATCAAATCGAAAATTCATTGTTTAAAATTCGAGTAGGTCAACTTTTAACTGTACTTTGTAACACTTCTAATTTTATATTGACCTTTTATTACATTTTTTTAATAGTAATTTGAATCTTCCAAATTTTCAGAATTATTGGAGAAATTATGAATTTGATTTCAATGATTTAAAGAAAAAATTTTCGCTATTAAACTCTTAAAGAAACTTGAAAAAAAGACATCTAGTCATAATTGGTCGAAGTCCTTTTGGGAAACTTCTTCTATTTTCATAAACTACAAAATAAATGAGTTTCAGTAAAATTCAGCAAAAGACCTCTTCTATACACTACCTGCGGGGTCCTTTTAATTTCTCTTTTGTTTTGAAGACTTTGCGTTGATATAATGGACATACATTATACAGTTAAATTCGAATAAATCAAATTTCTTATCTCACAAAATTCAATTCGAGAATTTTAAATTTTGCCAAGTGTCCTCTGAGCGCATCTTATTTTGCTAATGTTCAGGTCTTGTTCATATTTTTCTATCATTTATAAACTGTATTTATTAAAATTTAATTCAGAAAAATCAATTCTTTATCTACGAATTTGAATCTTGAATGGCACGATTTAAAAGTAATACATTTAATGTTTCTTTTCCGCCTGATTTTGAATTATACAATTTCAAAATGTTTGTTTTAATCGCGCAAGTGTGATCGTTTGAACCATTTAAATTTATAATTTTTCAATCCTCGATAGGCTTACCTGTAAAAAGTTCATCGTAAACGCATTATTTATACATTTAAAGTTTTTTTAATGGTATTTAAAATTCGTCAAAAATTGGACATAGTATCCATAATTTTTAGCTAAATTTAAATGCTTCTATTTTTCTATTTTTTATTTTGTACTCAAGCATTGATAATGTTGTTCAGTTTCCAAAAACTTTCAGTTTAAAGTTACTAAATTTTAATAAATACTTTACTCAAAACTATTGATTCTTTAAAGCTGGTCATTTAAATCTGTGCATAATGAGATTACAATTATTCCCCTCTTTGGAAGTAGAAATATATCTTCTTTAAATTCATGGGATAATTTCTTAATCAACTCTATTCTCAGGATTATGTTGTGAAATACTGGATTTCGCAAGGTGCTCCATTGAAGAACAGCAAGTTCTTTGCATCTACAAAGGCGATCAAGTTATTGTCTGTGATGATGTTGAGTGAGTCTTCAAATAAAATTGTTTCAAAGTTCGTATTTTAGTAATAATGAGAATATTGAATTTCAATATTGATGTTGATGTTCATCAAAAAGAAGGCTGACTATATTAAGAAAATTAATCTTGGTGGTGCGGTGCTGTGGTAGAGAGTATAGATGGTGATGATTACAATGGATACTATGGAGGAGAAAGTTCCCACTTCTGAAGACTTTGAACCATGTCATCAGAGACAAATTATAAGACCTTGTATAAATTTCACCTAAAACAAATAAAAAATTGATTGTATCTCTCATAATCGACATTTGGCAATTGTTTATTTTGATGACTTTTCCGCGTTTAGAGTATCTCGTTCAAAACAGTTTGAAAAGTTTTCTTCATAGTCCAGAAATGTAATATCAGTCAGCTCAGATCCAAAAAGCTTGGTAATTTGACCAAGAAACCCAAAATAAATCTTAAAGAAATGACGAATCCGCGTCTTTAATTCATTCCTTCCCGTTCTGGGTGAGTCTTGTTATACTGTTGTCAAGTACCTCGTTATTGGCCGGCTGAGAAATTTCAGATTTGGTCTTCAAATCTGTCGGCGTTGAACAAGGTATCTACGACTTACATGCTTGCTGCCCCAGTTCTACAGTACTCGTTTGAGATGGTTCAATGAAGGAAAAAGAAACTTATGGTTCTTGATATCGCCACGGGCAAGATCATGCATATGCATAAGAACTTGCATATCAATTTGTCCGTTTCACGATTATACATCTCACGTCGTCAAGGCGGACGTGGACTTCTGAATCTTCTATGTCTTCATAACCGAATGGTTCTGAGTACAGTTTACATCGCTGCAAATGGCAGAGATCCTCTCCTAAAAATGGTCATGAAACACGAGGTGATTGGCAAAGGAGCGTTCCTTTACAAAGCCGCGGAGCAGGCGGCCGAGACCTTTGGCCTGAATTTGAACATCAGAAGTGAGAAAAGTGCATTACTCCATCTAGATGCCTTACTTCTGATAGCCGAAGTAAAGAAAGCAGAGGTTGAAAAATTACGCCAACATCTACTCGACAAGAAAATGCACCGAAACTTTCACAGAAATTTAGAAAATCAGTCCTTGTCGAAGGAGCAAACTTTTGCGTTCCTCAGATCATCAGAACTTAATTCAGGTACAGGGGGTTTTATTTTCGAATGCCAGGACGGTGTCATATACACCTCAGTATACCGTGATCGCATTTTACGTCAAGGAATTTCCAGCGATAGGTGCAGAGCGTCTCATGCACAAGCTGAGTACCTAGAGTACATACTATGCAGGTGTCTCACTCTCGCGGGAACGACGTATCTCTACATACATAACGTGGCCCTGGGAGTTCTTTATTACCATCTTTGTGGCTCTCACGGTCTTGGCCGCGATATTACTTTGCTGAACGCTCCGAGGAAGATAGAGTCAATTACCCAAAATGAGCAGTGCCAAATTTTCTAAAACTACGATCTTCGGACAGCAGTCTCCATTGCACACTCGAGGCCTGACATCGTTTTCCAAGACTTTGTGAAAGGAACTATATTTTTGATCGAATTCTTTGCTCCGGCCTACTATAAGATCACTGACAAGGAGAAGAAAAGGAGGAGAGATATCAAGACCTTAACCCTCTGCCTGGTCATTTGACCGTTATCGTCAAAAATCGTCAAATGAGGTACGTAGAAAGGGAACAACTAATAGTAGAGCTCATTTACGTAATGTGATGTGCGTAAGTGCGACAGAGCTGTATCATATAGCTATTTCCAGGGTCACAAGTGCCCGTCGAT
>CAKNWT010029478.1:0-12371 GCA_932066315.1 Andricus coriarius | reverse complement strand
TTTTTTATTTTGAATGTTGTTTTTCACGAATAAAACAAAAACTACGCGCCCTATCAAAAAGTCATTAATAACAAATTTGTATATCTTTTTAGGGTACATAATTTTTTTTACATCTTTTTTTGTATCTTGCATAGTTTGACCGAAAAATGGAATTTTCCATTATTTTTTGTGCGATCAAAATTTGAATTTTTGATTTTTCGAAAAAAATCAAAAAGTTGTTATGATAATCTTGTAGGGCTCTAAAAAAGAAACGTTTTTCTTATTTTGACATTTTTTCATATAGTGCGTTGTTCGGCTTAAAGTGTTAATTTTCTTTGGTTTTTTTGAATTTTGAAAATGCTATAACTCTGATAATATGCTTTTTATCAAAAATTGTCATGAGGATGAATTGTTTCTATTTTTGAGTGCTACTAATAACCGTACCTAGAATTTTCAAATCTTGAAAAAAAGTAGTCTCAAAAATTGTCAAAATGTGCTTTTTTTTTTAATTTTGATCCAAAATAGCTGGTTAACGAACTCGTTCTTTCTTTTTGGGTCCTAAAAAAATTGTGCCCAAGCACAATCCAATCTGATCAATCTTTCGAAAGTTATCGTGTCTACATGATACTACAGACTACAGACAGACAGACACCTTCGTAAAAATAATTTTTTCTGAATCAGGGGGCCTCAAAGCGTCGACATTTGATTGAATCCGTGAAAGTCATTTTTCACATCAAACCAATACCTTGTCATGAGGATGAGAATGTAAAAAAAATAGGCAAACTTGTTCACTCAAAGAGGATGTGCAAATTTGTTATTTATAATTTTTAGAAAGGGGAAGTAGTTTTTTCATTCGTAAAAAATAAGAATAAAAATTAAAAATCAAATTTTTAGAAAAATTACGCAAGAGACGAAAAAAATGAAAAGAAAAAAGTTCAAGAAAAATAGATCTACAAATTTGTTATAAACTCTTGTTATAAAAATGCATCAAAAATTAAAAAATTAGTTTTCGGAATTCGTTTCTGAAATTCGTTTGAATTAACGTGTATTTAGTTCATGAAAAAGAAATGGATTATTCTATATAAATATTTCTTGTGGTAGTAATTTTCTAATATGCAATGTTCTCAAGGTTAAAAGTTTGCCAAAAAATGTACACCATAGTTATAATAAAAACATATGATGATCCAGGTAGGTCATCTGATATTACTATGATTCTTCGGATTTCACTGACTGTACTTGAAATACCACCATTGTTTACAACATTTGAATAGCTGCATTTGCAACTAACAGAATACAAATATTTATGCATCTATTTTAAAAAAGTAATAATAATTAAGATAAACAACGCAGGGTGGTTCAAGATCCCTTTCTCTGAAGTTGATGTGTCTCAAAATCGTTCTTTGAAGCTATCAAAAATTTAACAATTAATTTTACTGATGATTTACTTACATTTTCATTAAAAATAATACTTACGTTGTTGAATCTTTGCTGAACAATTATTCTTTAGTTTCCACATTAAAAATGTGGATGTACAATAACTTGCCATGTTTCTGATATATTATATGTACGTATACAAGCCAATTATTTCAAAATGTATACTTATTGGCGTCAATAAATTAATTAAATAAATTTTCTTTGTCTGAACTTCTAAATATAATTCGTAAGTAATTTAAATGCGTGAATGAAAATTTTGTTTTAAAGATATATTTGTTCAAGAGCTTTTCAGGCTATTCAGATTGTTGCCCCCTTGGTTTTTATTTTTGTTTGAATATCTTCATTTAACATTTAGCATTGTTGATAATGCCTGGCCAATGTTTACTCATTATATGAATTCTGTCGTTCTTAGATGATTCGGACCTGCTCGATTCATTGGTGCCAACAAATTCAATCATTTTAATTGCTTATATAAGCAAAACTGTAGATAGGCTTGATATTCATGCGAAAAGTAGGCCAGAAAACCGATGAAAAAATTTATCTACGAACTATCTACTATGTATCTAATGTAAATAGATTTTCCTTTACAGTCGAAACGAGTGACTGATTTTCTAATGAGCAAAAACCGATCTGTTAGATACGTTTTTCGTATACTAAAATTAGTGTAGATAGGCTAATTTGTATTTAATTATCTCCAAATTTAGTTACAATTCCTAATTACCTTTTGTACAAATAAATTAGTTTTTTATTACAAATCCAAAGATGTAAAAAAACTCAATTTTTATAAATAAAATATAGATAGAGCCTTTCTTCAAAAGTACGGCAGGATTCTGCAATCTATATCATTGCCCGAGGCCCATGGCCATTATCGACAATGCCGGGGAATTGTCGACAATCGCCGGGCGTTATTGACAATGCCCGATTGCGGTATTCGATCGTAACATATAAGTCATAGATCAAACTATGATATATATTAAGTATATCAACATATGCTCGCAATTTAAAGAAAGATTCCAGAAATCATGATCATTTAATAATTCTTTCCTAACTCATTTCACATGATAAATATTCAGTCAAAAAATACAACTTTAGAGATTGATATAAACATACTCCGGAGTATCTTTGCTAGCATGAATATTCCTAATTGACAATTCACGTATTTTTCATTTTGTCGAAAAACTTTTTGTTCTAATTTTTATTTTTCCGAGTTACCATTTGTCATATGTTGCATATATCCGAATTACCATTCGACATCATTTTTATTTTACCGAATCATATGTTGACATAATTTCAATAATACCAAACTACTATTCAACTTAATTTATTTTTATTACTATGTGACATAATTTTTATTCTTCCAAATAAGCATATAACCTAAAATTAATTTATCATCACCCTTATATCATCCATGCCCTTTCCCCAGCTGCTCGTGGGAACAATGATATCGCCACCAAACCCAGTTGTAGATACAGTTTAAAAAAATCGAACGCGCAGAACACCCGACAATAGGTCAGCAAACAGTGATGATCGCCCTAGTGACTTACTGGACTGTTGCGATTATAAACAATCGCGGAAAACCCTCTGAAAGATAGCTATTACAGGATAAGGAGGAACATAAACATCCAGGTTCCTCCTAAGGTCCAAGATCTGACTGGAATGGATGCCTCCTTTCATGAGGATCTCTCGGAGGAGTCTGTCTCCTGAAACATCAATTGATCAGTTTATAGCGCGGCGAGAGCTTTGGCTGATTAAAAAAGAAGGCTAAAACCGACGATGGATCAAAAGACCAAAAGACGCTTGCATCAACTGAACAAGAAGATTTGATGGGCAAGACAGAATGGCTCGCAGGTACCTGACCAGAAAGTAGGTCGTTCGTCAGGCCGGTCAAGGTACGGGACTTGGTCAAGAACGTTCCGACCACTGATCTACTCAAAACTTAGTTTTTAAATGTCACTCCCATAAGTCTGTTTTATAGGGTCCCAAAAAAACTCATAAGTAAAAAATTGAGGATTTGCTAGCATTCTTCCAAGATCATATTATTAAAACTAATAGTAATTTTTTTAACAAATATGTTTGTTAACTTGAAATAATTATTACCTTACCTAATTGAAAAGTTGGAAAAAATTTGAAAGACGCTTCTTTCTAACTTTATTCCAAAATAAAATTGCTAAAAACAATAATAAATTATTTTGAAAAATTACATAAACATCTAATTTCCATTTAAAAATAGTATTTTATATATTATAAACAATTTGTATTCAAAAAACCGCAAAAAAATCATAATTAGCGCCAAAAACTCGCAAACCCTAATTTTTCACTTATGGGTTCTTTTTTGGGTCCTATAGGGCAGACTTATGGCGGCGAGATTTAAAAAAATAAGTTTGGATTCGTATTCTATGGCTAAGTATGAAGAGAAATGTTGAGTTTCAACAGGATTCACCTGATATTGACGATTATGTATAAAATTTACAAAAACGTCTTTTTCCCTTACAGAAATACATGTTAAATTTCATGGGGTTAGCGGAACCTCTAAATATCATTTTTTTTTACATTTATTTTTTTGTGGATTCAAACAAATTTCCGGACGACATGAATGCAAATTTAAAAAAATCCAATGCAGCTTTGGACCACCCTAATAAGCATGTAGTATCTATAATTATTTCAGACTGCAAATTAAATTCCATATTGATTTAAAAAAACGTATTCTGCAATAAATTGGAAATTAAGGATATTTATATCATCTTTGATTCCAATAATAACATCAAATATTGTCCAAAAGATTTTAAAACACGTTCAAAGTATATTTAACAAAGAACAACAAATGTAGCAAAATGTCTTCATCACCCAATATCTTAAATATTCCCTCGTTCCACTTCTATTTTTTACATCTCTAACTCTTGCTTAACTTTTCCACAAATAGCCACTTGTTTTTTTTTTCAAATTTCCAAACCTGTAATTGGAATATTATTCTTTTTTTACGGGCTTCCTTTCCTGCTTGCAAATGCTTGGAAAGTGAGAGTTTCCGCATAGCGATGCATACTTCCTAAAAGAGGATAAAAATGGCTGAAGAAATAAAACTAATAATAGAGAACAAGTGAAAAAATCAACAAGATTATGTGATGAGAGTGACACTCATAATCACTCTGATTTTTCTCTTTTTGTCTAAATAGCAAGTCTTAAGAGCTGAATACTAACATGCCGAATCTCGAAAAGCAAATAATTTTACAATAAATAGATAATTAAATAATTATTGTTTGTTTCAGCAATATCATAGCGTTTAATAAGCACTTTCTGTCATATTTCGGACGCACTTATGTTATCTCGGCATGGTCGAGACTCATGCTCAGTGATGTTAATTGATACCTTCTCGAGTACCTATTGCATGTGCATGTGCATTGGATTCTGAGCTTATTCTTCATATAATTTCTTTAGAGAAACTGACATCGAGATTACGAGCGCGAAGAGAATCGCGACTTGCTCATCGCGAAGTAAACTCATGTAGCCAGGAAGTGAAGTGTCACGTGTGAAATTCTCACTTTCCAAGGGAGCATCCGTAACGCTTGGCGCTCGAAGAAACTTTGATGAATTTTATCCATTTTAGATTGTAGTCCATTAGACGAGCAGAATTACATTTTACATCTAGATTTTAAACATTTGATATTATTAAATTTTTTCTTAGTTTTAATTTTACTGTACCGAACTCCATTCACTGAATTAAATAAATAAACAAATAAAGATAAAGGTTGAACGAAATTAAATTGAAAGGAGCTTAAATATGAGATTTTCTGTCTCATTATGGTATCCTGGCAACCCATAAAAGTTGTCAAACCAAATTTAAAATCATCACCTGAGCACTTTTTGAAAAAAGTCCATTTTTGTAATCCAAAAATTATGATATGTAGAATTTACGTACAAGTTGATGGTAAATGATGCTTCAAACTTTTTTTTATTTAAGTTTATAGTTTTGTACATTCTAAAGTATGGTGACGGCCATCAATAAAAAAGTTATTTCAAAACCAAGCTTGGGCACAATACCTCCTAATTTACATTTACCATTGACTAATATGTGTCGTAGGCTAATAGACAAATCCGGCTTTTAGCTGAATTCCTAGGCATCTGACTAAACGTCGGTCGATAGCCGAATTTTTGTTTCAATGATTAATTTTAGTTCAACTGCTAAATCAAGTTAGTAAGTTAGCCTTAATGACGACTTTTAGCCTAACTTCCTAAAGCTTGGTGGGCTATTTCGGAAGAAATCTTTCTGCCCCTGAGTGATGGCGATACCATTACATTATCTGTGCCGTCCTTTGAACGCGGACATTTATATTTTTATAATATCTAGGGTGTTATAAAATGAACTTTGATATGTAAATTATTCGATTTGAATTCAATTTTAAGCTAAGCTTAACACGCAGACAGAGAGTGCACACTCCTCCTCATATTTTATTTTGAATCGGTCCGATTCCGAAACGTGATTGTACAAATTCTGAAGACAAAAGTCTGGAAGAAATGGCAATTAAATAAGGCTTTTCCTTTTAAATCCTAATCTTCAGTGTTATAAGGCAATTTAAGATTAGGGTTTACGAAGTAGGAACAAAGGAAGGGTTGCTTAAAGGTTGGATACTAGAAAATAATCTATAAGCAATGATCAGGGGTATAGAGAATTTAATTATAGGGCAGCGAATAACCAATGTCAAACGAAAAGGTGTGCACAGCTGTGATGCTTTAAAGCAGGAATTTTGAGGTTGAGTGCCATTTGAGGTCGCCTTTCTTAATAAAAATTCAAATCATAAAATATTTGAAGTTTTCAGTCTATTTAAACTGAAGGGTGGTAGGGGAGAGTGGGGTATGGTGTCTCTGTGGGGCATGGCGTCAATTACAAAAAACGCCCACGTTTGTTGATTTCCATATTAGTTTTTTGCATAAAATGACTTTCTGTGTTTGGAAAAATAGTGATGTGATTAAACTTTTGTTTTAAAATACGTGTCAGAAGAGTTATTATGAAAAAAACATTTTTAACGGAAACAGATGGAAAAGTCTTTGGCAGAAATAAATCACTTACATCAAACATCAAATTGTTGTTATAAACGTTCTAAATGTATTAAAATTAATAAAAACTTAAAACATGACATGTGGGGCATGCTGTCTGAAAAAATTTGTGGAGATATGGTAACAGTGCTTGATAACAGGTAGGTAATTTGATCGATAATGTAGAAAAACTCTGAAATTTATTTATGTCCTGTCTAATAAAAGTCGAGGTTGTTAATAATAAAGCTATACAGATAATGAAAATCGAAACGTGATTTGAAGTTATATTTAATAATAATAAGGTAAGTACCAAGTTCAAGTCTTATCACTTTGAAATAGACTGTCATGTGAAATTCGTGATTATAACCTACAAATATAAAAATTGTCGTTATAAAAGTTATAAATGTATTTACATTCCTTATTATAATTTCCTATTAAAATATACTTGAAAGGATTCTCTTTACTTAACCGCTCAATGTCATGTTTTATTCCTTTGAAAGAGACCGCATGTAAACTTTGAGGTTATAACCCCAAAAGACTTATTATTAGCCCAAAAACTTATTGTTATGAAATTTTTTGCATGCCTAATTATAATTTTCATTTTAAACATACTTCAAGCAATTCTCTTTATTTATTAGGGTGGTCCTAATTACATGGGTTGAACAATAACTCAATAAATAGGACTTCGAATAGTATTGATCAATGTCTGTTTTGAATTTTCGCGCCTTTGGTTCCTTTCGGTAAACAAGATATCTGTCTGAGGCAAATGCAGATTTTTGCACGCTGAATAGAATTTTCAAGGAGTAAGAGGTTATAAATAGGTTTTGCGACATACTTCACGTTGATCGATAATAAATCATTTATTTAGTGTTCATCATGTCTCGAGTCATTTTTTTTCGTTACATTATACTTTCAAGAATCATTATGTTGTACGCTTTTTATTCTACAACGTTCATATTCATAAAGTAAACCGGCAATAATATGACGGACACCATGCCCCATGGTATGGGGTACGCTGATGGAAATGTAAGACAAACGAATTAATTAAATATCAAATAATGACTTTGTTAAAAAACGGATTTAAGTAATGACATATGTAACCTAATAATGTGAGCTCCTCACCAAAAAATAAAGACATCAAAATCACATTTCAATCATAATTTAAAGGACATTTCATTCAAAGCCTGACACCATACCCCACTCTCCCCTATTGCAGAACTAGATAACCAACAAAATCTGCATTTTTCAGAAGAGCTTAAAAACATTATGTAAAATCGAAATCACCACTTTGAGATTAGATAAAAATCCACTTCTGAGATGACGTGTGGCTGCTTCAAGCCAACAAAAATTCGATCAGAAAATGTTATCATATATCGAGGAAATAAATGTGTTAGTTGACAATCTCAAAGTGACACTGATCACAAATTCGAACAGGCTTGGCTGCAGATTGCAATCAAAAATGTAAAATCGTTAGTTCCAATAGAAACTAAAACTTGCTTTCGAAATATTGAGCTTCTCAATGCCTGTAAAGAAGATTTGTTTTCAAAATTTTAGCCAATTCAGTGTAAATTGTCCAAGAATTTTTATGTTACAATTTCAGAGGTTTTAAAAGTCGAGTTTCGGTAGAAATTAAAAATTGAATTTTCAGTTTTTTGCAAAAATAAAAACTTGCTCCCAAAATATGAGCACGCTGAATAAGAATAATAAATGTTTGATACTAAAAAAGTCTGTTGTTCCGAGAAAATTGAAATTTAAGTATCAAACTATGACTCACGATGTTTCGCTGAAAGGCCTAAAAAGAGATTTTTTTTTCAATAAACAATAATAATTTCAAGAAATATCGATGCTGGAGACAACAAAAATGATCACTACGCTCGAAGCCTAAGATAAAATTGTAACTAAAATTAAAATTAATTTTTTATAACTATATTGAAAAATTAGTATTTAAACAAATCCTTTCAACACAACGTGTATTTTTTTATGCAATAACCCAATTTTCGGAAAATATTTGGTTATCTGATTCTGTAATGCCACCCTTCAACTCTACTACAACCTGAATTGTCCAATTGTTCCGGCAATTAAACTAAAATTTATCAGTAAAATGAAAATGTGTGTAATGGCCGGCATTCAGCCAAATGCCTAGAAATTCGGCTCAAGGCCGAATTTGTCTAAAAGCCTACGACAGATGCCAATGATGCATCTTATAATCACAGAAAAAACTAGGGTTTCTATTCGAACCAATTTTTGGTTCCAAAGGAGCTGCAACAAAAAGGAACCTCTCTTGCTGAAAAGGAACCCAAAATGATAAATGGTTTCTAAATGAACCCAAAGTATGGATTGAAACGGTTCCAATGGAACCCTTTTTTCACTTCAGCCTTGACTCACTACGAAAACTTTACACGTTAATGGTGTTTATTTAACTTTGTAATTCGAATTAAATAATATTGCAATGGGAAAAATTTAATGAAGAAATCTCGGCAGAAACTAAAATTATAGATATTATTCATTCTTAAAAGGAAGATTGTGCACATCAAATAGGACAGTTTTTAAGGTTATGCTGAAAATCCGTCGTTTTCAATGGCGCATGTACCAAAAAAGCGCGGTACTATTTAAAATTATATAATATACACTTGCAATATTACTTTATTATTACATTTTTTTATGAAGGTAGGTACTTCGGTTATTCGATTTAATTTGTTTTTAAGAAGAATAAAAAATTGTTGTTAATATTTATCTGTATGATTATTGATAGTCTTTATTCATTTCAAATAGGCCCGAGCTTTTCGGCACATGGGCAGTTGAAAATATGAATAGCCATCTATCGGATATCAACGAACTAAAAAGGAACTCTCAAAGAGAGTTCTATTAGAGTCTCAGTCACGAAGGAATAGTAAGGAGTGGTATCACCCTATGTGTTTGGTGAGCAGAGGTGGGACGAGCGACGTCCCCGAATTCGTTAATGTTTGCAACGGCTGAAAACTTCGTCTCAGTATCGCGCACATGCGCAGAGCTGTTTTTGCTGTCACGTGTTATACCCATTCCCCTATGTTATACATTTTGACATCTCGATGCATACGTACGTTATGTTCGTTTGTGTTTTTATTTTGCTGGGTGTATATGACGTTCCTGAATTAAAAACGAGAAGGAAAATGGCATCAAAAATACAAAAAGGATCTAGAAAGTGTAAGTACTACTAGAGTGGTCCAAAAAAAGCGACTGTTTAAATGTTCATGGGTGCCTCGAAATTCGTATAGCCTAGGAAAAATCAGAATATGCGTATTTTTTTGTTTTGTTGTAGAGTCATTTTCAGCATGCTAAAAGCAATTGTTCCTCTTATGGAGTTTAACATGTAAAAATACAACTTTTTTTTCAAGTTCAATTTTTCATAAGAAATTATCAACCAATTTATTCAATGTTGGAGTTATTTGTTCTCCGAGAGTTCAAGATGGATTTAGTCACCTTTTCATGTTTCGGAAATATTATGTAACAATTCTACAACAAGGAGAAATCTACGAAAATTTCAATATTTGCAGACTTTGGTGAACGCTTTGGTGAAGTTTGCCTGCAGTGAAATTTTTACAGAGTATACTTTCAACCCCTCAGCATAAATTTCGAAAAGAACAACTGAAATGGTCAAAGCTTTATATTAAACAAAGGGGTTTGAAAAATGGGTAAAAACTGATAATTTAACTATAGGTTCACCCGTAGGCTATACAGGTGAAGCGTTTATGGCAACTGTCATAAACGGCTAAGTCGAACCTATTCCATTGGAAATTCGAAATAAAAATTGACCCTAAAGAGAGTGGCAGAACTCGGCAAACCGGGTAAAGGCACAAAAACGCCATAAAATCATAAATAACTCATAACTTCGCCAAGCAGGTGAATCCTTAGAGTGGACTCACAGTTCTGTCACTTTTACATTACATTAACAAAATTTTTTTAAACATTTAAGCGAGCTGAAAAATGACTATACAATAAAACAAAAAAATAGGCATATTCTGATTTTACCTAGGCTATACGAATTTCGAGGCGCCCATGAACATTTAAACAGTCGCTTTTTTTGAAACACTCTAAAGTACTACAATAACATTATTATAATGATTTATGGATTACGTAAGTAAGGAATAAAGTTAATTTCAGTGAAGAAAATACTGTAGGTTATTATGTGCAAAATTTTTATATTTCATGAGTATTAAATAATTGCACTCCTTAAACTTTAAATATTTACTCTTAAAATTTTATTGAAAGCACATTGAAACATTCAAAATCACAATTTTCTCCTAAACCAGCAGCACAGAAATGTTCAAAACACAAGTTCAAAACTTTCAACGCGTGTTTGCATCGTTGACATGGCAACCGCCAGTGCGCATGTGCGCGATTCTGAGACGAAGTTTTCAGCCGTGGCAAGCATTAAGGAATTCTTAGACATTGTTCGTCCCACTCCCCACTTACAGGGATACCACTCCTTACTATTCCTTCGTGGTCTCAGTTCTAAATCATACCAACTTTTACTTGAACCGCAACTTTACTGAACCCTCAGTTTTTTCTGTGATTGTTTGAAAAACAAAATTTTTTTTTTCCACAAGGGCTCAGGTCATGATTTTAAATTTGATGTAACAACTCTCATGGGGTGCCAAGAAACCATAATCAACTAGAAAATTCCACATGTAAGCACCTTTCAATTAAATTTGGTTCAGCTACAAAAAATAATGCATAATTTTTATTTGTTTTATACATTTTTTATATAAAAAATAAATATCATACATAATATTAATTTTTAATTAATTAAATTTTTTCTGTAAAATATGAATCTATTTGATTTATTGTATATATTGCCAGGTTGCACACAGAGGTCATGATGAAATGATTCCATTCAACGCCTTTCATAATGTATCTAATCACTATATTTATGGAGCAGAGCAAAATGCAAGCAATTAAATGGTATTTTAAAGTGCGAAGCAATTCGCGAATGATTGGCTTTTAGTATAGTCATAAATAAATTGTATTGAACTTCCAGTTTAATCAACGAAACTTGTTAAAATAACGTATTATTTGTATGGTAAAAAAGTCATTTAGTGCCTAGATGTGTTTCTATGTAATCATATAAATGTGTAAAATGAAATTGTTAGTAATCTTGGAGAAAATCTGAATTTCTCTTTCATAGCGATATATGGATTTTTACAAACTAAGCAATTTGCCCATTTGAAGAACAGGTATCAGTTTGAATACCCTGATTATGCAAGTATTTCTAGCAAGTTGTCAGTTTGCGTGTAAAGGCCTTTAGTTCTAACTCATTCCTAAATTTGTTTTGTATTCAATTGTGTGTGTAGAGTCTAGAGTGTGATTTAAAAACATTATTCAAATTGTAATTATTCTGAAAAAATTCTTTAAAAACTCGAATGTTAAGATATTTTAAGAAGAGTCAAACAAGTTCAAAACGACGTATTGTCATTTATGATTCACTATTCAGAGTAGAAAAATGGATCTATAAACTAAAATTATTTATGATAAAAATAATATTTTTGAAGAGTGCAACGGTCACATATCATGGATAAGGTAACCCAATTCGTAAATTTGCCACTTTGATAGCAACTTCTGTGCTGAGAGCACATTTCGAAGTTTAAATTCCGGGTTTCTATTCGAAAAGATTCGTATTACGATGCACGAAAATATAAGAATTCGTTAGACGTTCGCACATTCGATCGTACGTAGAATACTAAATACAAAAAATTACGCTATAATAAATCCGAAATGTTTATGATAAAATGAATAGCTTTAAAGTTCTTCAAAATTGTATATAATTGAATATAAAACCTCTAATCAGTTTCATGAGCGTGGTCCTGAAACTGAAGACTCAAAACTCAAATTTAATAGTGTTGCTTTTATACACTGATTTTATAAATAATTATTATGTTCTTTCTTAGCCTTAT